>WUQG02136006.1:0-24232 GCA_011317285.2 Androctonus mauritanicus | reverse complement strand
ATCTACGTCCAACTGGTTCCACAAACGGGGATGTTACATTATCGGCAAGTAGTAGACACGGAGGAGTATCGCCTGCCGATCCACAATCTATTGTGAACGGACACTTCACAACATGTCCCGTGCCAACATCTCCCGCATCAGTAGCTGAATCGTGCAGATGTCATCTGTTCGGCTTCCCATCAAGCGTAGGCCTAGGAGTTCCAAATGGTGCGAACAATATCCCTCTCACCACACACCTCGCTTGTTCTACTGGTCAATCTAGCGTGGATGCACCTCGTCCCAATCTCTTCCAACCATACAAGACTGATGTAGAAAGAGTATGACTTGTACAGATTTAAATTTACAGTTTTTTTTGTTATTGTTTTATCAAATATAAAAAAAGCACGCATCTTTTCGAAAAAGCACACAAGACAGTTTTCGAGTTGTTCAAACTACTCGGCGTTGTAATATATATGATAGAGATTTAGGAAAAACAAAAATAAATAAATAAATAAAAACATGCAAATTTTAAACCTGTAGAAGAAGGGAAAAAAAAACAAAACAATTTCTAAAATTCTATAAAAAATAATTATTTCTGAATTTAAGTTTTGCACACATTATTAAGGACATTTAATATAAAAAAAAAACATATTTATGTGATAGAACGATTAATTGTAGATAGTTTTAGTTTTCGAACGATTTCTCAGAATGAGAAGAAAAAAATTCCTCATCGCACATTTTGATATTTAATGTTGTTCGCTGTTAATTCTGTTGTGTGTGCGTATTCGAATCTTTATTTTTTATTTTTCAAAGAAGAAAAGAGAATTTCACTTCATCTATATTTAAAAAAACACGTAAATCGATTTAAAAAAAAGCGACATTTTGTCCGGGGAATCCCATTTTGTAGCATTTGAACTCTCGTTCCGACGGAAATGTGATCATTCGCAATTCTACTTCGATTAAAAAAACTCATTGCGTAATTTCACTTATATTTCAATGTTCTGATCTATTCGCATTACGAAGAATACTCCATTGTATAAGAATAGATTTAAAAAAAATGGTCCTTTTTTCTACAAATTCTTTTCTTTAAGATGTATATAGTGTACAGATGTGATGTGTAATTATGTTGTCGGTGTTTTCAATAAAGTTTTCTTTCTATGAAGACGCATTCTGTTATTATATTATTAATATTAATTAATTAACCTTCTTCAATTATTTTTCGCATTAATTTAAAATCAAAATTAATCTAACAAAATAATTATGAATGCTTAATGATCCTAAAGTGGGCGGATTAATGATCGATTAGACTTCTTAATTTAGTTTACGAAAACATCATTAATTAAATAATAAACTATCTATTATTGGTTTCATTAAGCGTGTTATTAGTCGCCATCAATTAATGTAGTTTTAATGTAGAGAAGAGTTAAATTTTTAATATTATAGTATCTTTTTCTGTTAAATAAATAAAAAAAAACTTTTTTTTCAATTATTCGATGGCGATTGTCGTATCGCATCGATTTTCGGTTTTTCAATTGCGAGTATCTAAGTGAAATTTAAACTTTATATTATATATTTTTTTCATATATTGCGGATTTATATATGCCGAAGGATAATGATGCGATTAAAATGTATTTTTATCTGTAATCTGCGAAAGTGGACTATGAGTTATGGCGAATTTTTATTCGGTCCGGAGACATGATTGGCCGAATATAAGTATTTATATTATCTTCAGCAATATAAACGGGAAGGCGCTATCTCCCAATAGTTTCTTCCCCCCCTCGCCGAAAAGATAAATCTGAATGGACTATAACAAGAGAGATAAAGGTCTATTGACGTGGACTTATAGTATTCTTTATGTAGTGACAGTTGGCTAGGGTCAGTAAAGCATTACTCTATGCATTTACAATTGGATTAACGTTGTACAGTAGCAAGACTTGAGAGTAATGAATTATTGAGTCATCTTTGTGAAGTGGACTGCATGGCTTTTATCTGCAACAGAATTGGTGTTCAGGAATTCCCGTGATACCGAAGAAAAATGAGGAAGTCATTAAACTTTACAGCCAGGACACAACTGCTTAAAGAATTTAAAACTAGACAATTTGTTTCAATTTAAACTGTATTACTTGGACTAGGAAGCTATTTCTGTTTCGATTCAGCTGACTAATCATTATCTGAAAGTTCACCTGGGTAATTTAAAGATCAGGATTAATTAAAGCTAAGATTCTAAGAATAAATAAATTGATGTAACAACCTCATTTAATATTCCATTTTAAAAAAGAATTTTCTTTGTTTATTTTCTCTCTCTCTCTCTTTCTTACAATATATTTTTTTAACTTGCGCTTTTTAAATTGCTAACTGAATAATATGTTTTCATTTCTACTCCACAATAACCTTTCATAATTTAGCATTAAATGTTTATGCTGCATAAGTTATATGACATTTATTACGTTTTTTTAATGAATTTTATTAACGTAAAATAAATAAATAAATAAAACTGTAGTGCTACTAATGTAAAAAGAAAAAAATTGTGGATGTTTATAAGATACATTATCGCAAAAATTAGTGTTTCGATGAAAGATACATTTAAATATTAAAAATAAGAGAAAATTAATTTAATGCGGGAGATTTCGGAGGAAGCTAAAAAAAAACAACCTGTTCGATTTTATGAAATATCTACATCTAGACTATAATAGATAGATTTATTTTTTATAGCTAGCATAATACTCAAGATAGAGCTTCAGAAAATCGGAAGCTGTCTACGGAATCCCTGTTGATGATCAATGGGTCACTAGAGACGCGATCACTAAACACTCTATAATCCCATTAAATAATTTCCTCCCTTGTGTTTGGGGACCTACTGAGGTGTCTCTGACTGCAGAGGTGATCAATTTGTCACCTACGAGAGACGGACGTTCCAAATTAAATCTGAATGGGAACAGGGCTAAAGGTCGTTTCTCAATGCCACATTGCCTCAATTTTAATACAGTACAGGTGGAGTGAGGAAACTCCCCGCTGAGTATGATAGCCAATGTTGGATTTTCAGCTCATCCTAGTTCCCAAGAGATCGCCTTTTGTGCAGAAGCTTGTGTTTCTTATTGTAGAAGAGTGTTCAAAAATTGAGTTGCCGGTATGATTACCGTCGAATAAGTCCTATAAAGAGTAAAGTTTTTGTTGTTCATCAAACGAGGAAAAAAACGATTTTCTTTTCTTAACAATATAACACAAAAAAATATAAAATCCTGGTTTATCATAATGGTTAAATATAAGCGCTGGAGCATCGGAAGGTAGAGAGAGACAGAGAGAAAGAGAATTAAAAGGATGAAAGTTAGGAGCTATAAAAGTCTAATAAGATTTATAGGGATAAGACATAGCAAAAATAACTAAATTTCGAATAAGTTTAAACAGAAATAGGGCAACGACACCAAATTAATAAACGTCCTTTTTGAATTGTACTTTTGGATTGCAGAATGCGGTTACAATCATTGCAGGTGGACACAACGGGGGATAAAAAAGAGACTAAAAGGAAAAACCGAGACTTTTTATGTTCACGTTGTCTCAATTTTATGTATTTGTTTACGTTGTGACCGTGCTTTATACAAGCTGCTCTAACATGTTACGGCGAAAGTTAATATCCCTGTCTATTGTGGAACACGTAAGGATGTCGACACCTTAGTCGTGCAGGTGTTAAGAGGTAGACAGATAATGGTCCATCATGTTGTCTCGCTTTTATGAAATGAACTGCGGGCGGCTAGGTCCACCTGTGTGTGTAGCTATTTCGACTCCGATTCCAAACTATGATTTCTCAGTAGGCCGACAAACATATAATACCAGCCAAGTCACTTGACATCCAGAACAAAATAAAAACTTTTCTTTTAATTTAAACGGTAAAATATGCCAAAATTTTAATTTTTATCGTTATAAAATGCGCAGTTATAAGAAGAAAAAATAAATAAATAAAATAATGTTGGATATTGTGTATCGATCTTCTCTTATCATCGGCAAAACTATTTGAGAGTAACTAAATCCTAGCGCGTCAAGCAAAGAGACTTATGAGTCCTCTTTGCCTGACTGGATGGCCACAAAAAAAAGGTCATAATAGCTAGGGGGTACAAGACTGAACTTTGATTGCGTTGGTTCTCAATCTATTCTCCTTAGGTGGTCTCTGTATAGTAATAACGAAAAAATTCTAAGAACTACAACTCATCGTGTTTTTAAATATATTTATAAACTTATAAAAATTAAAAATAATATATATTTTTTCCTTTAAACATAGAATGATTTACTTTAAGCGAATAATTTTACTCTTTAAGAATTTTAATTTAATAAAGAATGAAAAGACTGAAAACAAAAATCTGTTAATGCAGCAAAATGATAATTGATTTTTTTATTTAATTATTTTCGCAAGACAGTTTGATGTAATTTCGGTCCTTAAAAAATTATAAATAAATTTAATATGCATAAAAACAATATTTATTTAAAAAAATTAATTAATCCTGCATAATTTTATAGATAATAATAATACATTAAGAACGAAATTTGCGCAATGTTACTAATTGAGAACGTATCCTTGTGCCTAAACTTCAATTAAATGGTATAAACAGTTGGCCTAATTTTTAAAATTTAATTATGTTAAAAAATATCGAGCATTTTGATCATTTTTTAGATTGTTGACTTAATTTTAAATAATAATTATTATTTTTTTTATATTAGAAACCATTCTATAAATTTTCTAATTTCTATACTTCACTCCCTACGTTTGTATAACTCGCTAATGAGTTACTTTATTTATTTTACTGTTTTGATTTCGGAATTTCTTCTATACAGCAATGTTAATAAATTGTTTAGAATTCACACCTTAAGGATAATTAAAGATCTATTAAATACCCATTTATGAAAGATTTTAATATTATTTATAAAATGCTAACATGTAAGTTTAAGTATAGAATAGGAAATATATTTACAGTTGTAATTTTTTTTTTATTTTGTACTGGTCTAATTAATTTTCAAAATAAGTATATTACTTGATATTGTTTTCATTTATATTGCTTTTATTCGTAAAATCTCTCTGTGATTGGTCTCACTTCTACAGAGCTTAAGAAGATCAGGAAAACGTGGATCTAAACAGCAAGCTTCTCTCCAAGTTATGTAGAGATGACGAAATATTGTATATATAAAAGTAACTATTTTTTTATAATATTTAGCAGTTATGTTTCCGAAGAGATGATAATCCTATATAGAATGATTTAGCTGTTTCTTCACTATAGAGAAGTCGGTTTTCTTTTTTTCTGAATTTAAAAACAAAAAATGATATCGATTTTTCTGCCGCTGTGCTTTATTTAATTATTTAACGCATAATTATAAATTAAGTTTAATTATTCTCTAGTTTAAATGTTTCGTTTTTTTTAAACGCTTAAATTAAATTTATAACAATTAAACGTGTGTTTATTTAAATTATTTTCTTTTTATTTTATAAACTACAATAATAAATAATCAACTAAGATAATATTTTCTTTGTTTATGAATTTAAAGAGGTAGAAAGAGTGTCAAAGAAACATGTGATGCGATTATATTTAGGCCCTATATACCTTATACTAAAATATGTCTTTGCGACTACATAAAACCAATCAATACAACCGGAAACTAATCGGATAAATTTTTACTTATTTTATTTTTTTCTAATTTTAAATTCGTTTAATATTTCAGATCCGGCAAATTGTTTGATCAATTTAAAAATTTAATTCAAAAAACAATAGTTGATTATTTTTTTAACTTTTAACTATTTACCAGATTAAAATTTCAGTACTATCGAGTAATTGTTTTTTCCGAAAGATTCGAGAGAGGGGAGGAAAATTAAACGAGAAAAATATTACTGCCCGTCAAAATTCCAATGCAAATACGAGATGCATCTCCGATTATCTTATATCTCGTTCAATTATCGGCTCAATAAATAAATAAATAAATAAGATCGTCTCGAAAATATGAGGTAAACGGAAAAAAATTCATACTTTCTGTATACGAACTTGACATTTAAGGTATCGTTTCTATCCATTTCTTCGAAATATGCCAGCAGTAAGAAGTTTAAACTTGTGATACAGATTCGGTCAAAATATAATCACATTTTTGTCTAGTTTGCATTATACGATCTAAAGCTAACAGAAAAAAATAAATAAAAATATTATGGCATTTATTAAGTCATGAATAAATGTTATGAACATAGAGATATCAATATAATTGGCATATTCTTTATACATCTGACGACAAACGAACGATGCTTTCAGAAACAGCATCAAAGTTATAGGCATATTGTACGATGGGCTTAAATTAACATTTCTTCAAACATAAATGACACATATAAACCTAAACTGAATTAGTGTACAGTTAGTTATTTATTAGTATGCATATTCATATATCTATATGAATATAACAGATAAAAAGAAATACAACATTGCGGATGCCTTCATACATAACCAATAAGAAGACAACCACAACATTGCATTTTATTTTACATTATTAAATTTAATATCAATAATATAACAGCTTTTAATCTAATATTCTAATCTGTTATTTGATTAACAGTCATTTTTATGATCATTTATTATGAGAATCTATCTAAATCCATCTCATACTATAATCTACTCGTGCAGCATTTAAAACGAACTCCGCTCTACTTATCGTTAAAATTCGGATGCTAATGTAACATAACATAATTTCTGTATAATAAATAAGAAGAAATATTGAGATATTTTCTGTAATATAATACTTTATATTAATATATTCTTGAATTGTGTCAATACTTTACGTACAGAAGTCTTACTATGAGATAAATAATTGATTTCCAATAAAGGTTTTATCACTAAAACCCGCATTTACGAAACTCATAAATAGAAATCTTGGCAGCATCTTAAATAGGATTTGAAATTGATTATAATAGGGCGGGGCATCATTCCCTGCTTAAGATATACCACTTAAAACGGACAGATGCAATTTTAAAAATTTATCACTTTTATTTTAAACGAGAAAGCAATGTAAACTCGGACGAAAATTAAATACGAATATTATTATTCCAGAAATTAAGGATGTTAACTCTTGTCTGGAGTATTTGATTGCTTTCCACTAACGTTCTATTGGATACCATCAACCAATCCGCGCACATCTCATTGATGCGAATGCCATTCTATGGATGCTGTATTGATCCGTTCAATGTTTTACACAGAAACAGATTTACTCCGAAAAGGTCTCTCTCTTTCTCTTTTTTCCTTTGCAATTTTGCCACTTTTTTTAGCAGTAGAATAAGTACTTTGGTGGCGAATGAATATCGTTTAACGTTATAATTACCCTTGTTAAATCCGAACGGGCATTGCCAAGCGGAATGGGCCACTTTGACACGCATTAACCACTCTTTCCACAACGGAAACATTGACCTATTGTTCCATTTACGACAGTAGCTAATTGTATCGAAAGCTGTTCAGAAAAGGCAGAAAGAGAGAGAGAGAGAGACCGCCGTCCCAGATCAGACCGTCTCTTGGGTCTCGTTTACAACCTCATAACCTCCCATTCCCCTCGCTACATATGCATGATGCTCCCACAGGAGCAAGGATAGTATTACCAAACTTAAAAGGCCGAGAGTTATTCCGACAATGACTGTTATTTAAACTCCCTTTTATTAGAGACCAGGGTGTTATCTGATGGTACTAGACATCAGCTATGCATGATGACATTTGTCGATAAGGCGCAAACAATTCGAAACTGACAGACGACCAACCTAAATCATATTGTCCTGACATTTGGTGTTGACGAAACGGCGCAACTATTATTCGCCGCTTCGCTACGGCCTTAAGTGCGCTCCATTACTGGTTATCAATTCGGTTCTGCATAATTCTACTACAGGTCTCGAAGAAGAGAGGGTAAGCCGCCTACCAAAAGACCTTTAAAATGTGGAAGTCTTTCCATCAAAGATCTCTTATCTAAGATTCCTTCGACTCTGCTACCACCAGCACATTAATATTATAAAAAAAAAACTTCTCCATCGCTTGTTAATAAAAGATGGAGCATGATAAGTCTTGTTGATTGCAGAAACTTTTCAGTTATCTATACTGCAATCGAAAGAAATTCAATCCTTTTTTTTATGTAATTCTTACTTTAAAAGGTTAGATTAAACTGTTGTTTCTATGTAAGAATACTTTTTCGCTAAGATTTGACGTTTTTTTGTCTTCCTTAACTGTTTCCTTGGTTTCTGTAACAAGATCGTTAACCGCCTTTCAAATGCAATTAACAAAATTAATCGCGATTTTTTCTTTCCCTCCTCGCTTAGCGATGAATATTTCATTTATGTATTTTCCAGAAGCGAGAGTTTTACATGAATATTTAATCCGATTTTTTTACATCGATGAAAGTCGAGAAAGATAAATTGCACGTAAATAACAGTTTAGAAGATTCATTTATTATAATTAAAAATTCTAAAAACAACGCTAATTCTAAGCGAGAAAACGAGAGAGTATTGTAAAGCGATCTTCTATCCGAAGTAGGAGGATTCGTTAAACAAATATTGTACGAGTCGATTATTTTGATTTGACTTTGGAAGAGTCTTTACAAATAAACGGTTATCTATGACTGTATACAGTTGGGGGTTTCTCGCGAAGAAACCTGAACGGGACGAGTCGTAGATAAGGTGTCGCCTTTATCGCAAATCGTCTTGAGCGATCAGTGGAGCCAAAGCAAGTCCGTCCGGAGCCAGTCGGGATTTCTACTGTCTCAAGGGGAAGAGACACTCGGACAGCTACTGACTGGGAACCGTTTGACAGATGGGGTCGTCTGTGACGAAATCCAACAACGACGGGTACAGATTAGGATAGTTAATTGGGCGAGAAAGGTTTTAGTCGCTACAGATAGCTAGCTAGTTGTTCACTCTCTTCACGCTTAATTCTCGGAAAGGTTTGTGTCTGAATTTTATCCTTTCTGCCATTTTCTGTCATCATCTAAAGTCGGTAACCTTCTAAAAAACAAAAAAAACGACGTTTTTATTACTAATTTGTTCCTAATTACAGCAATAAAAACCTGTATTTAAGTCGCGAGAGTAAAAAGCTTTAATTTTTCGCTCGAATATATTTTTTAAATACCATCGCTATCGAAACAATAATAATATTAAAATTAATAACTTTTCTTCAATAAAAAAACTTCTTTATCTAAATTTGTTATATAAAAATGAAATAAACTTCATTTTAAAATAGATTTATAGCGAAAGACATTTTAAACACATAAAATATTTTGAGATCATACATAAAAACATGCCTGATAATTTATTTAAGGTTTCTTCTTTCCGTCCATGTAATTCTAATTTTTCGGAGAGTTGCTCAACCAAAATTATTTTCGGCTCGTCTGCTAACAATATCGAAGAAACTAGAGCTTTTTTCGAATTTTCTGTAGGAAAAAAAAAATAAAAATATTGTTTTTCCTTCGTGTAACAACAACAAATAAAAATTATAAATTGATCACAATTCTTCTTTTTTTTTTATCTCTGTAATAGATAATGCATCGTTCTTCTTAAGAGAACGGGGATGCTTACACGAAACAATTTCTCATAATTAGGCGTTTTTAGTGTTTTCAATTTTGATATCTACCAAAATATAAAAGCAGAATTTATTATAGAAGATCATAAATTTTATTCTTTCGACTTTGTAAGTGGTTATAATTCGTTATTCTTCTATAAGTTGTCTGCATTTCTAAGCTAACTTCAGACTGGATACTCATTTAAAACTAATAAAATGAATAAATTAAATGATTTTCTAACGAAAAAACAATCAAAATATAATTTATTCATGAATTTTCGGATGTTTTCTAAAAGAAAACCCACCAAAATTGTTATACCTTTAGATTAATGGAGGAAAAACATGATGAAAATGCCATCCTGCATTCTTACGTTTATTGAATGCTTAGATCATCAAAATTTTAGACCTGTTTGACGAATATTTAAGCAAAAAAGTTAAATATATATATATATCACATATATACGTATCAAGGAAAAATAAAAATAAATTTGCATAACTGAAGCGTAAGGTGAATTTTTCCTGTTTAAACTAATGGCCGCCTAATTCGTCAAATTTAAAGATAAATATTTAAATATTTTTATTAATTAATAGCTAAATGACTTGGCAAACCGACATTAAAACGTAATTGTAAAAATAAACTTCCGCAAAAAAAAAAATTAAGCAGTTTGGACTTACTGCAGTTGCATGAATAAAATATTGGAATTTTCATTGTGATAAACCGTTCGATAGATTTTCAAAAAAATAAAAAAAAAATTTCGGTTCAAAATTCAATTTTCCGGTAGAGAAACGTCCGGACGATTTTTAGATCTCTAGTTCTGTGGTTTCAGTTTAAAAATTCAGTTTTTGCACCGAAAGCAATCGAAATAGATAGAAAGTTTACAACTTGGTGACTTTCGTTTGAATAAAATAGAATTAAATTAAAGAAAGAAAGAACTATGTGCGATGAAAAGCAATAAGCGTAACACGTTTCCTATCGAAAATTTATTGATAGTGTGATTTTCCCAGTCACGAATTCCAAGCGAAAAAAACATAATTTTAAATTATGCATTTTGAATCAAAATTTTTCTGTTCATTCTCGAGAGCTTTTCCTGGAAAAATTATATATATATTAATATAAAAATTTTATTATTCAAATCCAAATTTACGAACATAATTTGCGCTTCTGTATACGAAACAATTAGCATGTTAATGCTATTATAGAACTAATTGGTATTTATACTATTATATTAATCGAACGTATGCAAGTTTATCAAAAAATAAATACGATATTAGCAATCTACTTAACTCATTAACATTTAAAATTTCGATGCAAAAATAAATTAGAAATGCGTATTATTAGATGAGTATAAAAATTACAAATTTTGGTCAAAAACGCAAATTTTTGATATTTTTATTCGGATAATACTGAAAATTGTTAATTCAGAAATTTTTTCCCATAAAGAGAATCACACTTTTTAAATAATTAGGTTCACAATAAAATTATTAAACAGAAAATCAAGAGAAACTACTACTACACAATTTTACTACTCAACGTTGATCTTGTTGATAATTTCCGTATTAAACCTTTCGATTTAAAGTAATATTGATAATCTACGGTAATTATAGGAATGAATTATGAGAGGGGAAAAAGTAATTTCTTTTAGTTAATTTGACAATTGTTCTGATCATTCCTTGGAACTTCTTGGGTGGTCGAGTTAAGGTTGGGTGCTCAGAGGGTGAGTTGGAGCCGCAATTACTGAAGATGGACTAACTGCAGAGTGTTGTAACAAACAATTAAACTTCTATTACAGGCTTTTAAACGGCGGCGAGTGAAAACAAATTGGAGAAAACCATTAAGTTTTATTGTACCCAAACTGTCATGCCGCAAAGAGTCACTAGTCTAGAGAGACTTTTACTTCCATAAACCGAATAATTGGAAAAACGGGTTAAAATTCGAAAAAGAAAATAGTAAACAAAAGGTGTTTATGGATCGATAAGAAGATTAAAAACAAAGAGAATTTCCGAAAAAAATTAGGCTTTTACCGAAGATATCGATTGCCTGGACATAATCATATTTATCGAATCGATCAGACTAAAATAGCAAATTGTCGCTTTTAAACCGGGAAGTTTTTTTCCTCCAGATGTGACAATATCGCTTCAGAACTTCCGCTGTTGTCGGATAGAAAACTTTTAAACTGACAAATGTACGCAAAACATCCATTTGAGAGACTTCTATATCGCTTAACCACCGACTAGTAAGATAACGTATCCCTTAGCGTGTCATTGTATCAGTCATTTACAGAAGTATGAGAAGTGAGGAGATTGCCAAAAAACATTCCTAGTTAAGCCTAATTGGAGATAACGTCGTGACATTACCCATAATTCACTCCGTCACGGTAACATCATTTCTCGATTATTCGCGTCTGGTGAAAAGAAACTACCGACTTGCACGGTAGCCATGACCAAGGCAGATGTGCAATATTGATTGTTCCCTTTAGTCGAAAAGGAGATCGTTTCTCTATCCCAACAAATTCGTATTCTTACACTGAAGAAACAATTTTTTTCCTTTCTTTTTAAGATCTTTAGTCATTTAAAACATTTCACATTTTTCTCCGATTTGCGCTGTTAAAACAAACAAAAAAAAATCGGTTTTAAAGTTTGTATGAAAACTATTGATGTAAATAAATAAAAATGAAAAATAAACATAATTATATAAACTTCTAAACAGGAATAAAAACATAAAAAAATTTAAATTTCATCAATAATAACAAATTCTAACAATTCTAACTTTGTTATAAATAAAAATCTCCAGATGTATTTTTAATTAAAAGAATTAAATTTTAACAATTTAAGATTTAATCTGTATCAATTTTAAACTACTCTCCCGTCGTCTTTAAATAATCCACAAGATTCTTTTAGATGATTTTTTTCGGATTGACGTATTTTTTTTCTCAATCGTTATTTTTTCTCGATTAGAAAGAGGTGCATAAAGCCATAATTCATGTAAGACAACAATTATCTCTCCGACTTTTATATCAATAATTCTTAAGCGGATTCATATAAGATGATGTGTCATTTTTTAAAGTTAAACGAAGTGTTGAGAGGCAATTATCTTTTGTTCGTGTTGGTTGCATACTCCAACTCGTCTCGTACCGCACTCACTTCTCTTCTTACTCTACAGCTGAAGTTAATCCCTTCGTTCAACTTGTCACCAAGTGCTGAGTTAGAACACTCGCCTGTCTTTTCGACTAACCAGAGGAATGATTGACAGTTGCAAGACAAACCAAGGATGTGCTGATCTGCTTTTATAAACAGATGCCGAAAGAGGGATGTCATTGCGAAGTCGGGACCCGAGAACACAGCTCTGCACTTAGATGGGTTCTCTTCTTATCTCAAGAGTGGCGACCATAGCAACCACTTCTCTAACTTCCTGTCATCTCCCCCCTTTACCCCCGATCCAGTTCGAGTCTGCCCCAGACATAAGGCCAGCTGTCTCCTAATGTGTCGGTACAGTCTTTACTGTCATTCTCATTTCCAATTGCACTATATTTTTGTCTTACAGGAGAAGACTATCTTAATATCCTAAAGGACTTCTTTTGTGGAAACTATTCCGGTACATTCGAGGGAAACAATTTTAATCTTACTCACACACCACAACAGCATCCGGAAAAATTCGCAAGCTTTATTGTTAGTGGACCTATCGCTATCGAGAATAATGCATTTTGAAAAACCTTTACAAGTCTAATACGTGTTAGATTTGTGAGTGGTGGTCAAATATGGTGTAGTAGGTTATCTATACTTTAAGGTTTTTTACCCTCCAATGCCACTTGACTTGTATTAAAAAAGTGACACGCGGAATTAAATTTATCCGTCATTACAATAGCCTTTTCTTTGGCATTTCTTCTTAACAGAATGGCGTAAAATATTTATAAAAAGTAGAAAGTTCGGAAAACTTTATGGGAAAAACAGAGATATTTTAGCTTTTTTTTTTTCCTTTCTTGGTTAGCTGAGAAAAATATTTAACACATGTCTTATTACTACAGTCACATGTTTGATATGTTGACTAGAGACTTGTTATTATTGAATAGGTGCGAAAAAATTAATAATTTTAAATATAGATCTCGATTAATCTTAAAAACTGAGATTGGTTTTCTTAATTTATTCCCCCTTTTCTCTCTCTCCCCACTCATTGTAAAACAATAGAGGCCATCCACGATAATTTAATTGCAAAAAAAGCATTCTACTCGATTGAACACCAAACTACAAACTGAACTGAATCTATTGGATTGATTCCGATATAGTGTTTTAATTATTAAGTATTTTCTTCAGAGAAAAAAAAGAGGGGGAAAAATAAAAATTTATTAAACAAACAATGTAGAGTTCATCCTTCGAAAATATCAAACTATAAGATTTATGGAAGTTAACAACAATTAGAGGTTATTAAATAATTAAATCTATTAAAAAACATGTTATCCAATTATAATTTTTTTTATAAGGAATAATATCAAACGTAGGCCTAATCTATAATCTAAAGTTTTAAAATTAAAACTGAAAATATATAACCTTTTACTATTATATTTATTTATGTGCATCAGTCGGCTCCTACTGTAGACAACCGTAACTCGATATGTGTTGAAATAAGGAGGGATGCTGATGTCTATAATTATAGCTAAAAACTACAAAATATTTACCTTATATTATACAAACACGTCTTCCTGTTGGCAGAACTTTGACACACACGAAGTTAATGAAATTTATGGAGTCGAATAAATAATATCTCCCAAACGCAATCGAAAATTGCGAAGAAAAACTTTCAGAAATATCGCAATTATAATATTAATATATTTTAAAAACGCTCTAATAGATTGAGCGAGGAAAAAAATTAATCTTCACAAAATAATGTCAACAAATTTATGCGCTCTATTATAGATGTCGTGAGAATTTTATAATTTTGCAAATAAAACTTTTTGGGCGTATTTAATCTTTAGATTATAAAGATAACTGATAAAGTAACATAAAAGGATTTTTTCCGTCAAAAAATTTGTTTAGAAAACATCATCGAGTTTATCCAACTCTCAGGCCATCTAAACAGTAATTAGTATGTAACTGGTTCCTATAATTGACTCAAATTTTCTAGATAAAGCGCTTATTTACATAAACTTTAAGCAGGCTAATATAGATATATTTATGCCGAAATGCTAAAGTTGTAAACTTAAGCCACGAATCAATACACCCATTTAGCAAGGGGGATAAAAATAATATTTCTTTATAAAAGATAGAATGAAAATTAAGTTAAATTTTATATTTCGGGTCTTATCAGTTTTTGGTCAATTTATAATTACCAATGAATTCAATCGTATCGTTTGCCAAACAAACAAAACCAGTTATGGTTTGAAATATGATCATTTCGGCTATGGTCAAACTTGTATTCTTAAAAATTATAATGTTTTTTTTCTGTCATCGAATATTAACATCGTTTCATACCAGACTATAAATTTAGATGATAAAATTAGCATCGATTCTTCGTAGTACAGTACACTCTCTCTGTTGGTAAATTCTTCCATCAATTTGAAAGTGTACCATATACTACAGTAGAGCAGACTATTCCCGTTTTTCTAATTTTCTCGGAAAGCCGACTAGTGAAATTTTTAAAAAACGTAGAATTTTATTCTTTTACCACATTTGCTATAATCTTTCTACTAATTAAATATTTAATTGCGCATATAATTAAACGAATTAAAACAGTATTTTTTTTATTAATCCAAAGACAAAATTTTTATTCATAAATTTGCAAAATAAAAATAATTATATAGTTTCATTAAGAATATTTCCTGCATGATTTAAACTTTTCATTATTATTAAAAACCTTAAAATATATAAAATTTAGATTGTTAAAGTACAGTTAAGTAACTAAATTAGAGAGTCAGTTAATTTTTTACACTTTTTTTTTAGTCTAAGGCATGAAAACATTTTAATTAACTCAGTTCTGTTGGCATCTTAACTGTGATAAGTATAAATTAAATGAAAAAACAAGCAATCAGTGGGAGAAAAAAACGAGCTATAATTCTGCAAAACAACAAAATTTTAGATAATTATAAACTGTAAACATGCAAAATAAAAATAAAGTAAAACTCGATAATGCAAAGCGAGTTAGAATAAGTTATTTACGTAGAAATGAGAAGAAAATAAGAGACGAAAGGATTGATTAGTCGGGAAATTTCAGATGATTTGGTTTGCAGATGACAGCTTGAGGTGTGCATCGACTAATCCTTTGGCCCAAGTGTAATGTATGATCGCTATTAACAAGCTAGTGTACAATCTCTGATGACTGCAATAATCAATTAACTGGCGTAATCTCGTCTAGCTTGGAAACAGGAATCATTTCTAGATCACCCGGTGCGAAGTCGGAACCTGTAATTGAAGCGGTGGGATTTAGCACCCGGATGTTGGACAATTACTTCCTGTCAGCTTGTTACCGTGGAGGCAATAAGGTCAGGATCGGCTTGATTCTGGGATTTGTGGTACAGTTATAACTGTCAACGTTCTGTGATGGTGATGTGTGGACCTAAGCCCGCAGCAGTAAAACGTAGCTACAAAGACTAAATGAATGACGTCCCACTACGTCTTTGTAAGGTTTTCTCGCTACACCGCCGTTTATATAAGTCCATTCTTTTCACAGGAATATTTTTTTTTAAATGCCGAATTAAGTTTTACCGTTTGATTAGAAGATATTGGTTTATGTCGAAGCTTTTTTTTCTTTTTCTTTTCTTCCACTTTTATAGCGAGTGGAATCTTGTAATTTTTCTCTAAATATATTAAGTCTCATACAGTTTTCCTAATTTACTTAAGGTATAAGTTGGAAAATTCTTTAAGAAAAAGAAGACGAGTTAAAATAATCTCCTTGTTTTTAGAAATATACTCATTGTAAACAATTCGAAACACAATTTTTCTTCTATAAAAATAGAACGAAATGTATTTGTCTAAATTTGTAAATCCTTTATTTTTGCATTAAGAGCGTGTTTTGTAGAAAATTCTGAATCTATTATTCAGGCAGTATCTGCTTAAGTATGCCGCGATAGCTTACTGTTTAAAGTCGGTTTTCGGTCAGTAGAAACGCTATAAAATATAGATTTTTGATCGTTATTTGTATTTTTATGGCTTGCTTTTTGAATTAAATCGAACGTGAATAGGAGATGACTACATCGATATGGAATATCTGTGTTCTGTGGCTTTCTGGAGAAGATTTGCTATGAAAGAAGGCGGAGTTAATCACGACTCCGCCTATCTAACAGACAATACCCAATGAAGAGCAGTCATTCAGACTATTTGCTTCATACTTAAGTCCTGTTTTGTTCCTTAATTCACTTTTATGATCGAGTTTTGATTTTTATAAACAATGTTTCGAACTCATATGCGCGTTAATCAAAAAGGATTATTTGACGTAATTTCGCATTTATGAATAATTAATTACACACACACAAGAAACGTTCTTATCATAAAATATTAAAGCAGAGTCTCGTATGGTGTTAAATGGAAATTTATTCGTTTGATTTGCATACACCTAAAGCATAAATTTATTCGCACATATATCATTTTAATATTTATTTTACAGATTTGTAAACGTTAAATGCCGAAGTTACGTCACGGTTACACCACCTGGGATCTGAAAAGTAGGACAATAATGGAAAATAACAAAGTCAAAAATTCCTAGAGTGACAATGAGCGAACACACATGCCTGGTGACTGATAGAAGCGAACGACATCTTTATCCATTCTTTAAAACGAAGAGGACACCTGACGCAGTAAATCACGCGAAACGTGTCATCTATTGTCCGCAGTTGACACATGACCTGAGTGGCGATGTTCTCCTTGGTGTTGTGTTGTAAGAGGCATGCAACACACACTTCGGACACGGGTCAGCTTTTGTGGTTTATGCTGGAGACCTTTCTCTGTTCTTGATGAACAGTGGGCTGGATGTGGGCGTGCTGACGAATTCCATGAACTTCGGTCGACTTTACTACCAAAGTTCAGACTTCCTCTCTCTCTCTACCAATAAGAAATAAATATAGTCTGTATGGAAATTACACACCATATATATAATGGAAAATACGAGAAACAGGTTAAAAACCAGTAAGTCTACATTATAAATAGTTACATCGCGTAATCAAGCATTTATATATTTAACTTTTATGAAAGTTTTATGAGATTTTCAATCAGTTAAATTTAAATAAATATTTTTATATTAAATTCCGATCTCAGAACTATAAAAAAGGACTTGCTTAACAAATCTAAATTATTATTTTTTTTTATTGTTAAATTGAAAGTCATAATTTAAACTTAACTGTTTATACGAGACAAGCACCGTTTATAAGACGAAAATACGGTTTGTTTGTATTCTAAAGATGTTCATACGCTAACTTCTGATTGAAAATAATTTAAACTTAATCCATTTAAATGTGCATAATATTAATTTTTTCGTATTCTTAACTGGAGCAGGGATTAGTGTGTAATGAATGCCGAGACTAGAATAGAGAGGAGAGACTAAAATACAGTAATTGGTAAAATGTGCATTAAAAGATGAAAATAGGCAGATGCAGTTCACAGCTGGCTGTTTGATTTATTAGCTTCGCTTATAAGACAACTGTGCGTTCGCCTTTAATTGTTCCTTTGTCACATTTGAAAGGAATTGTCCCCTTCATCCTTCTTGTCTCTCCTCGTTAGCTTCATCATTGAAGCAGCCGAGATCGCTTCTCCACCATGGGAGGCCACACCACGTCCACGTGGCAATACATACTCAGCTATTGTTATTGGTCTTTCTTTATAAATGTCTCTTTGCTAAATACAGAAGAGATAAAAGCCATTAATGGGATTAAACACAATCCACTAAGATCATATATGACGTAATCGTTCCGATGTCTAATTTTAAGTTTTATATACCAAATCTAAGTAATTTAGAAGTAAATTAACTCCAGAAAACACCGGTAAGATTGTACCGAAGTAGAAATAATTACGAAATTCTCGAACGAGTTCTAATTATCCTGTTTCATAAATTTTAACGTGTTTAACAGAATGATATATGGCCAAAACCGTATGTTTTTAAAACAAATCGCAAAACTAGTTCGTTTTTCTATAATTTCGAACTTTTAGAAGTCTTTTGTCAGTCAAGTGGGCTTTGTCGAATTGTCACATATTTCTTTTAACCCTTCTCTTTTAATCTTTTGACCTAGTGGACCATAATTTACCATTGACTGCCACACCTGTCGTTTCATTGTTATCAGAATTCTTATGAGTGTAGTCAGTACTAAATTTACACACAATATTGATGACGGCAATTCTTATTAATAAACGGTAACGCCTAAAGAAAAAATTGCGATGGCAAAAGTTTCGTCGATGCGTATAGAGATAAAGGCCATAAATTTCATGTCAGCCTATGTGATATTAGAATAAAAATCGATATTATTTGGCAAATATGCGTCCTTTTAAGACAACGAAAAACAGATTATCGAATTAATTTTTACTACTGCATGCAACTGTTTCCATTCGTAAACAAAGTAGAGTCAATAAATATTTTAAGCAACCGCTAGTTGTTATAGTTAATAATTAGTTAAAATTGTATCGAGATCGTTTCACAACTATAAATAATTTTTAATGATATTTAGTTTAAATAATTAATTAGTAAATGGCTTATAAAATTAGAGAAAGCTATATAAATCACAAATACTTGCATACTTGCTTGCGTATCGTTGTCATTTACGTAACTAAAGATTCGAAATTACGACATTAAAGAAATTATGATTCAGTGTTGCCGTTAAACATACATAAAAGTCTAGAATTTCAAATACAAAAGTCTATTAAAAGTCAAAAATCTTTATAAATTAATAACACAATTATAAAAATTTAGAAGTTAATCAGGATTAATTTATAGCTAAGCCTAATTTTATTATTGGTTAAGAACGGATTCAGTTGGATATATCACCTGGTAGGTGTCATGATTCTATTTCTCACGCCATGCTTGTTATAACAATTATAATTTTTTATTAATAGTTTATAGATTCTCTTCGTAGGCCTTATCTGTAGTAAACACTTACGTGACGTTAATTTCGGGAAGAATAGAATTGTCTCGTTTTAAATCAGTTCGTGTGATGAATTCAAAATAGCTGATCATAATAGAGGCGATAAAAGTATTTCTGTAACAAATAGGCCAAATTTTCAGCTTTCTTTATTGGATAGAAATACAATTAGAACCAAACTATTGAGATACCGTATGCATGCTTTACTTCGTGAAAGATTTAGAATTATAATAATTCCTTTTGCTAATTAGGCATATTATATGATTATCCAAATCCTATCGGCTTCTTTTAGATCGAAACACCTGGATGATTGCTGTAGTAATCCCTGAATGCTTAACGAGCTGTGTAATTAGTCAAAGAAGACTTGAAAATAGCCAAATAGCTCTTAAAATAAATTTGACGTTTCGGCAAGGTTTTGAAAAAGAGAAGGAAGGCTCGACAAACTGTTGACAGTGTTTCCCGAATCTAAGTTAAGTTTATCCATTTCTTCTACAGTCCATAAGTTAGGATCAAAGGAAGACGGAGAGCTGAAAGTAACGAAGACAGAAGACTTACGAGAGAAGTAGGCAATCCGACTTCTGCGCGAAAAATGTCTGAACCACACAGAAACAAAGAATAACCAGAGTTACAATGAACTTTCTCTTTGCGCATATACAGTATTTATAGGCCTACCCTGATTCAGTCTGTTTATATATTATATTGAATAGGCCTATAGTGTATATAGACATTTGCGCCGAATACTCTGCATCATCAACTAACAGAATTCGAGTGACTGTTTCTCTTGTCCTACGAGATTTGCAAATCGAATCCGAGATGCTCACCAACCATTCTATGACGCAGCCTACTCCCGGACAGGGAATTCGACATTTCCGACTTTCCCCACCGTGAAATC
Organism: Androctonus mauritanicus; assembly: GCA_011317285.2. Taxonomy (NCBI): domain Eukaryota; kingdom Metazoa; phylum Arthropoda; class Arachnida; order Scorpiones; family Buthidae; genus Androctonus; species Androctonus mauritanicus. The sequence continues at coordinate 3,767 of WUQG02136006.1, read as the reverse complement.
TAACTTACCTAATTTGAAATTATCCAAATGCTGTATCTTTAATTTAAATTTAATATTTGTTAAACAAAAAATTATAATTTTTCAAAAATTAAGAGCCCTTATCATTCGTTATCTATATTTTAAATGTTGACGAATAACCTATTAAAAATAAAGAAAATCTTTAAAAAACAAAATTCAAATTAATGAATATAAAAGCCACGATGTTTATTTGTTAAAAGAGATATTTGTGATTGAGCATTGTTATCATGATAACATAATTAAGAATTTATATGTAATCTATGTAAAAAAATAAAAATAATAATAATAAATATTGATTTGCTTAATATTATTTTTGCATAAATTATTCAACTGAATTGAATGATCTTAAATTTTGTTTTGTCATTTTCTTATAATTTCTTCGAAGACTTTGATATAAAAAAATGGAAAATTTTGTAATAAATTTTGGTTTAAAATGATTAATTTAATAATTAAAAAAATTAAAATATTTTTTTAAATTGCAGAGTTTTTGTACTTATGAAAACTTCTCTGCACTTTTATAATTTGTCCATACACATACAAGGCCTGAGATAGGAGATATGATGAGATTCGAGGCTAGTCACAAATATGGGCTCCATTCCCACTCTGAAAATTATAAGAATATAAAAATAAATTAAATTTTTGGAGTCTTCTAGATTCAGGACCAAATAGTTCTGTTGGTTGACTCTCTGGACCTGCATATATAAATACATATTTTATCCAAGTAAGAATTATTTTACAATAAATTGAATACATTAAATTTCGTTCGGCAACTATCACCAAGACACAAGAATATAGTCTATATAAAGAAGTTTTGAAAACTTGTCAGACTCAATCATTCTATAGCATGGCTCGCCATCTGGTGTGAATAAATAAAAGTACTCTGTAATATTTCTCTCCCTTGTTTTTGGTATTTATTTATAATCATAATTTATTTTAAATAAATTTAAATGTATTTTATATCTGTTTTAATCCAAAATTTAAATATATTACAAAATTACTTAGACTACATTTTCACAGACTTCTTTCACAGAAAACAATCTATGTATAAGCAATGCTAATTTTTTATATTTTTTATTTATGTAATCATGTATTAAAATTAGATTTGTATTTGATGTTTATTGTGAATTTTGATCTTTTCTTTAAGGTGAAACTTAAAGAAATGAGAATTTTTCCAATAATCATTCTTTTGATTGCATTGGAATGTTTTCTTCCGCATTATATGTTATTTATTATGTAATTATCATTTTCTGCAATTATACAATTAATAAACGATTATTATTAATATTATAAAATATTTTGAATATCTTTGGAGTAAAATGAATAAAATGTCTTGCTTTGTACTGTTTTAAATTATTAAATGAATTTATTATAAGTTATATGATTTTCATTATACTGAACTGTATACGGTAAACAAAAAAGAAAAGGAAAATAAATATAAGATTATATTTTATAACAATTTTTCAATCAATATATTCTTCCTATATAAGCTACTATTTTTATTTAATCAAAAGAATGTAAATTTAGAGAATTACTATCTGAATCTCTTGTGATGTTCATAAAGAGAAACAACTTTAAAAGTTTTTAAATATTATTTGTAGTTACTTGCTCAAGTTTCGCGTTATTTTAATTGAAAAATAACGCAAATTTTCCCGTCCATTTTGATCTAATATTTTTTTATATATATTTATTTTATTGATAGACATCATCAATCGTCGCTAGTAGCAATTCTCGAATTAATTAAACTTTCGCCACGTTCAGACAGTTAAATATTCGTTAAATTCGCATAAAATAGAAAGTATAACGTTTTGAAATATAGGAATAGGAATTAATTTATTATTTTTTTTTTCCTCGTTCTTTGAAAAATAGAGAAAATCGTAAAAACGAAAACGGATTTCACGTGAAGTCCAGTTGCCAGTCAGAAAGAAAAATAAACAGGTAAAGCCAAACGTATTTACTTAGAAAGGATAAAGAATAAACAAAATAGAAAGAATGATATATAAAAATTCTGTATAAAGAAATAACCATGAATATGCTAAAACTTATTTTATTCTTTTTCCTTTCTTCTTCTTTTATTATATCCAATAAAAAATTCTTTTAAATTTATTGCAAAAACTAAAGCGAAATTTCATTATGTCTCGAAATGATATTAAAACAGTAGAAAAAGCCAGCTGATAGAAAGCCATTTTTATCACATTCGTTATATTGATGTTTCACTAAATTACGTAAAGAGAAAAACAACATACTTTAATATAACTTTATTTGAATTCCTGTTACATATCCTTGTTTTGTCTGGAAGGCATTACTCTAAAGGCATCTTGTGAAGTAAAGTAGCGATCTAAAATTGTGTTACTATATTTTAATTTTCATTAAAATTAATTTCTGGAGCTATCTTCAGGGTTTCCAGGGTCCTATTTCCTTTCTTAGCTCTTCCAATTCCGGGATTTTTTTCCATTCTTGACGTACAGTTATCAACTAGACGGGTTTAAGAAGATAATTCGATAAAATACTTTTGTTTTTTTATAATAAAAATTTATATGTAATTTATAATTTAAAAATTTTATATTAAAGAATAAATTTGAAATGTTATAATACTTATTGTGTTTATCGAAATAAATAATATACTGAATCGTTATAAATTAAGCAAATTAATCGTTTCTTTCAAACAAATTGAACAGCGTAGATCTGTATTTTTCAATAAAATGTTAGACTGTTTTTTTCTAAAATATCAATAAAAATAGTAAAGTTTATTCAAACTAAATTTATTCAAACAAGTCGATCTAAAAAAGTGAATCACGTATTTTCTTTAAGATTTCGCCGAAATTTATGCATTATTAAGCGTGGCTCTATCTACCCACGTTTTGAAATTAGTTTCTTTTTTTTTCTAGAACCACTTTTCTTATCTCTTGCTAAACTTTTGAATGTGTAAAAAAAAAAATTCAAAATTTTTACAGATTAAGAAATATAATTTTCTGAAATTATAAGATCAATTTAAATATTTGTGTAAGTTTACAAGTCTTGAATATTTACTAAAACAAAACAAAACAAAAAAAAAATATCTATCGGAATGAATAAAACTTTTTGCATAAGTTTGAATAATGTAATTGTTATAAAATTTGCGAAATATTGTTTTCGAATAAATAAGTTTTTGTTTCCAATGTTTTTTCCCAAATAAAATATTTTAATAAATTTTTCATGCCCATTCTGATTACCATATCTATTTTCCGACATGATTTTATCACAGCAACAACAATTATTTATTACTATCAATCCTTTATCTTTTTACCAGATATATTGCGTTAATTAATTCCAAAACTAAACAAAGTTTTATTTCTAAGCACTATAAAATTATCAGATGTCTGTTCTCAAACTGAATTTAACTATAAATAATAAATATAACAAGATAATTACATAATACACATTAACCAAGTTAGAGCAAAAATCGATTAATCGATCATGCTACTACTCTTTTTTCTTAATATTACAATTTTTATTTCAACCGGTTCATTTGAGCACTCAGCACATTTGCGCAACCAAATTTTTTAATAATCATTTTAGATTGATAGTAAAATAATGCGTTTTCATCAGACTTTTCAAACAATAGTTTAATAAATCAAGAGGCACGGCAGTGACTCTAAGCCAAGTACAGTAGTCACTGACTGACTCTTATTACCAGAGTCATTATAACCAAATTTCAAGTAGCTGTAACTTTGGTCCTAAGTTAAATATTATTAATCTGATAATTACATTTG
>WUQG02135895.1:0-24241 GCA_011317285.2 Androctonus mauritanicus | reverse complement strand
GTAGAGTGTCCTTAGTAATGATGTAAAATTTAAACTCTACATTTTTTAGTCCTGTATCACAAATTAATTCGTTATTTATAAAATACTTGATTTTTTTATCATACTTTATTTTCTTAATGTTGTTTTATATACTAGTTATATATATATATATATATATTTAAACGGAAAAACATTGTACATGTTAAAGTATATAGAAGTATATAGAACGACAGAAAAAACTTAAAAACTGATGGTTGCTTTCCTTATCGAACTTTCACAGACATTGGTAACTATATTTAATGAATTTCGATTTCCATTAATTCTCCCAATATCGAAGAAAAAAATCTTACAGCAATTTCTCTCTCTAAGCCACGGCTTCCAAAATAAAAGGTCTATTATGAGATTACGTGCAGTTTATTTTTGTTTGTAAGTTATATTTTAAAAATAATTATGTGTTTATCCGCTAATAAGATGCGCAGGGATCTCCACTGAAAGTTTATCTTCTCCAATCGATGGAAATTTACCTATTAAGCAATACAGACGAAAATTTTGAGAAATAAGTAAACATAATACCGCTTAAAAATAACTAAATTAATTAAAATTTAAAGTTTGTTTTCCATCTCGAAGATTTTATGAATTGTAAAATATGTCGGAAATTATAAATGAGCCGATAAAAGAGTTCGTAGACATGCTTTAAAATTTAAAATAAACTATTTAATATTACATATAACTGTTGAAATCGTATGTTGTTTAAAAATCTGTAAAATAAATTTTTTTTTAATCTTTACTTAACATTACTTGTATTTATATCTCTGAAAGATTTTTGTTGTGAATTTTTCTAATAAATTATTTCAGTGTTAAAAATATGTTGTAACCTATCTATTATATGAAAATTTTGTGTTCTTTTTAATGCAGATAATCTCATCTTACAATTCTTGAAGACTTGAACTAAATGCAATTTAATTATTTAAAATTTTTAAATTTATTTATTAAGTCGAAATATTGCTTTTTCTTAAATCGAAAGATTGATAAAAAAAAATTTTTTTTCGGTAATTAATTAATTCATAGTTATTAAAACATTAATTATAATTGTTTTTTATTTTACTCTACATAATTATTAATTTTATGACTATAATAGAATAAGCTATATAACTAAATTAGTAAAGTAGTGCAAGACCGAATTCTAATATATCCTGTTTCAGGTAACGTGATTGAATATTATAATTTAAAAAAAAAAAAAAAAAATTCGACAAATTTCTATCATATTTTTGTTAAGGAAAGAAGTTCTAAATATCAAAGTTTAATAAAAATACTTTAATGGCTTTATCAATACTTGACTGTTGAAATTTCAGATGGATATGCCAGTTCCAAGCAGTTTTATTATTATTACAGATACGTACTTTATTTAAACACTACTAAAGTCTGTTCCGTTCCTCATAAACTCAGAGATTACCTTATCTTTACACAAGTACAGATTACCTGCAGTAATAACCCCATTTTGTTTTCTGTATTAAATGATTCGTTTCGGATTTTTGTTGTCGAATGCGAACTAAAAACATAAATCGTTAAATAACAAATAGCAACTCCCAAGTCGTATTTTAAAACCATAAATTTTACTTTCTCTCTTGTACAATAATTTCCCTAACGTTGATGATATATCAAAATTTGGGATTGTGTAAATAATAATTTCATGTTTTCGAAGAAGCAAACGCAATTTGTATAGACATCATAAAGTTTTTCGGGATTGATTTAAATCCATATAATTAGTTAGCTTCTTAATTAAGAATCGCAAGACTGATGAGACTATTTACCATTGCAATATTCCACTTCGATTAGACTTCGAAGTATACCACACCCTTTTTGGATCCTCCGCCCAAAGTACTCGAAATACACGCCGTGGCTAATGATCATTTTATAGTTCAGCTAGCTACGTGCTTGTAACTTTAACTTTCGTGATATGAAATAACCTATTTTTTATGTATTTTCGTGCACCAATCTAGTTTAAAAAGTCGATAGGTAAGTTCTGTTTGATATTTTAAAATAACTAGAAAATATTTTTAGTATTATAATACTTTACGATGTATCTAAGAACAAATATTTTTCTGACGAATTTCGATAGATAACGACTCGATTAATCTTCGAACTGGATCCTGAAAAAAATAGAAATTATTGCTTGATCTTGTTTAGATGTAATCACCTATTTTTATCGTTAGTAATTTTTTAACAAAATTAATTTTATTAGTAATAATTATTGGTTAAAGATAAGGAACCAAGTTAGAGAAAAATTATGCGCTCCCAAAAGTAACCTAAACGAAACTTTTATCTTTGTTTACATTAATTATGCCATAATGCAGATCGTGTAAGTAAGTTTGATTGATCTGCAGTCATTTTCTGTTTATCATAAATTATATTAAAAATATAGCGTGAAAATTTTATGTAAACTTTAAGAAGGAAGAAGTTTATGATTGTATTAATTACCAATTAATTAGCAAATTTTTATTAATTTTTTTTTTTATTTTCTCTAAAATCTTTCCGAATTATAAAATAGTTTAGAACTAAAATATTTAAGGATTTCTATCGACAGGATTTCCTTCCAGAAGAGAAATATATATCAGAAAGGATTAGAGATGCTCTGCATTTTCATTTGGTTGAATATGCCGTTAGAATATCATAATTTATAATAATGGCGTGGAATGGAATTTCAGATATCCGTATCCTATTCAGTTTATTAGAATATTTGGAGAAGGAAACTTTTATAATCCATTCCTTATTATTGCAGTTATTTCAGTTGAAAGTTTCGCTACGGAAACTTTATGAGTTTTATAAAATAATTTAGTGTGATTGACACTTTGACACTGTGTAAACTCTTGATTAATATTTAATTTGTCGAGGAAGAGTAATAAAATCGTTAAGTTAAACTTGTGAATAGTGATGATTGACACGAGCAGTTATATCGGATAATCAGTTTAAAACCTTTAAATTTAATTAAGTTTTAAGAAATATTTCTTTTTATAAAATTTCATGCATCGAATTAAATTTTAATAAATATAAAAATGTTCAATTTATCAAAACTTGCTCAATCTTTAATAAATATTTTCCTTCAATAAAGAGATATAAGTTATATATTAAGATATATTAAATTTATAAAAAAAAATTAAATAAAAAAATATTCTTAAAAAATATATATAAGCTTCTTTTAAGCATATTAGTCGCTTTCGATTAAAAATGTCTAGAAGATTCATAAATTAAACATTTTGTCCCACTTTTAATTTCGTATTAGAACTTCAATTGAAGCAATTCTACGCTTAAACTAACTCTGCATTGGATACTTGGACAAAAACGCAAACATGTTGCAGTTTTTATCATAAAAATTTGCATAAAAGTTCTATTAACATATAATTGAATTTTGTAAGTTGAAAAAAAGCTATTAGTAAAGAATCGATCCTAACTGACACGTATTCTCGCGAGGATATATCTTTGATTAATAGCAAAAAAAATATCTGTGATTCGATTTTTTTTCTCTCCTCTCTTCTTAAATCTGTTCCATTAAAAGAGGAATAAAGTATCAAAAGTGACCAAAATGATTATCTACGAAAAATTTGATTTTACTATACAGTCATTTTTAATAATAAATCGGATTAGCATTACTGCTGCAATTTTCAATTAAGTAGAAAGGATATCGGAAGAAAAAAAATTCTTTTTCCAAAGTAGAATTTTATAAACCATCTAACTTCTAACTTTTGTCAATTACTAGAGTGTTTTAAGTTATTTCTAACATATGATTATGTCAATAAGTAAAAATAATGATGTGTCAATTTTCCAAAATGAAATATCATAAAATAACATGGTACAGAAATACGAAGTAAACAAAATATTTACATACGTCTGATGTATTCAGAACATCAATCATTTCGTATCACAGGTGCTGTGAACTGCTCGTATATCAATCTAAACTGAAGATAATGCATAACATATGTATTATCTTCAGTTACAAATGAAATAGTTGCTATCTTTAGATGTTATGCATAATGTCAAATTTTACTATCAACAAAAACTTACAGCACTTATTACTATGAATTAGTTTAACAAAAATATTTGAAGAAAACATTGCAACATGAATATCTTTGAAACTATTAATATAATTTTATATATACAGTATATTTATAATAAGGAAAATTGAAATGCAAAATGATTTAATATATCGCATTAAGAAAAATTATTTGTCATCTCTCGTTTAATCCTTTAACTGAGAATATTAAAAGATTTTGGATTATTTTGGTGTTAAACATAAGTTAAAATAAGAGATAGAAGTTGCAAGGTAGAAAGATACTATGTAAACTAGCCAAAGAATGCTATCAAATAATAATAAAATACAAATATGTTTATTTAAACTGGACATATATTGCAAGCATGCCTGAACAAATATTTCTATTGATTTTTTGAAATGTACTACTATAAGGCTTCTGATTTTTTTTTAGCTATTTCCTTTGGGAATATTCAATGTTATTGTTGTCACAATAAAATGGAAAATATAAATATAGTTATAATAATTAAATTATAAAAATCATTTTTAAAGCAAATATCCTTTCTCTTGGTATTTTCCGAAATTAATTTTCGTGTGGAGAATTATTTCTGCTTCAAATAGAAAAATCTTTAAATCGTTCATTTCTGTGAGTGCAACTTTTAATTTTTTAGAGTTTTAAAATAAACATTCGCAAGTGAACATCGGACTATTGAATTAATTATCGATCGAAGAACAATTTTTTTTTATTTTATTTATTATTTTTTTTTCCTTTCGTACAATGTACAGTACAGTTTTAAAATTTTCGATAATAGGCTGTCTGTAAAGTTTATCAAAAGTTTTTATCCTATAAGTCGCTTCTTTTTGTTACCGACTATCGAAACCTGATACTCTTCTTGTAAGTTCTACTGAAAATCACAATCTTTGTCTATATATCTTTTTTCCCCTCCTTAAAAAAAAGTTTCTACGGCTCGGATTTCTCTAACGTTTCTAGTAGTAAAGTATTGACGATGAATAATAACCATTTTGCAAATTAATTGCTGTGCAAATGCGTCGTCTGAAGGGAAAAAAAAACTTTTTCAAATTCCGTTTTTATCTTTCCTATTCTAATTTTTTTTAGTAATGGTGCTATTATTTTTTTTTACCCATTATGCATCTTAAAACATCTTTAAAAAATTAAAGAATAATTTAGAATTTACAGTAAACGTTGAAAAACTTTTTACAATTAAAAAAAGCACTCCAAAAATAATGATTTACTATCTACAAAAGAAAGTACGCCACTCTCATATCTTCGAGTGTTTTAGTATAATTTTTTTTTTTCAAAGTATATTTCGTTCAATAATGAATAAAACTTTATTTAAAACAATATCATAAATCATTAACAAGTTTCGATTTAATCTATATTTAATTAATTCGTTAATTGACAAAACTATAATCGCAAATTATTTTCTTCCCAATTAATATCCATCAGCCAGAATTAATTTTGTTATACAAATTGGAAGTTTCCTATCGATTTTTATAATTATTAAATCTTGAGATTGTACTCGAAATTTTAAGCTAAGATATTTGATATTTTCATTTAAAACTTTGTTTTTTCTTCTTATTATTATATAAAAAAAATTGAAACTAATTAGAAATTTAGTTAAAATTGGATTCGCGCGAAAATTTGATTAACAGAGATATGTCCAATAACTTTTTTTCCCTTTTCCAACTATCTTGTTTTTTATGCTAAACAAAACTCTCGTCATCTATTTAAAAGTGGTTTCATACAAAAAAAATGTTGATTAATAATTTTCTATCTAAAAAAGAAAAAAAATTAAATGAATTTGTTGCGGTATCCGATTAAAATGGCAAGTCAGAAACCACTACATCTATTAAATTTGGTATCTTATGAATAATTACGATTCCTTCGAAAATATGTAAGAAAAATCTTTAAAAAAATATGTAAGATGAATAAATTTATTATATTTAATGCTTCTTTTTGTTTTTGAGTACCTAAAACTTATCAATTCGAGTTTTATAGGCTATGTGTTATGTCTTCGGCTTGCTCCCAAAACAAAGTTCGATTCCACTTATCTTTTTCCATCAAGTTAGTCCGTCTTTCATACTCAAAGAGCGTAAACAGTGGCAAATTGTTTAAAATCCCGCTTAATGCCTTTGTATATATAATAACCCTAGGCAAGAAGTCAATAATCCATTCCTAATTCCTAGATTGTTATGCATAATTTAAATATTCCGCTACTCTCAGAATATTATTGTTATCTCAGCAATAAAAATTCCAAAGAAACTTTACGCAATTTTGTAAATTTGAAACTTTTAATATTTTTATTTATTTTTCTTACATAAAATCTCTCAAGATTTTTTTTTTTTTATAGCATAGTTCCCTTAACAGTGAGCATTAAAAAAAAAAAAAATTATGATCTACAATGTTTACACAATTCGGTTTTTATACATACTGTATAAAAGTCGAACGTATTAAAATTTCTTATGAAAATCTTTTCTTCGTTCGTAACGCCTATTAAATCAATATAGGTCAAGAAAAATCAATATTGTAACACTCTTAACGCCATAACTATAATTGATAGCAGCTAAATTTAGAAGTTATTGTTTAAACTGAACGTAACTCACCAGCAAACTTGTTATTTATAGAATATTATTTTAATGCATACTTGTAATTTATATGTAATATGCATCAATATTGACATAAAATTGCAATTTTGTTATAAAATTCGATGATTATTGGGAAACTTAGTGAAAATAGCAGTATGAGTCATTAATTATAAATTTTATTTATGCAATTAAAAAATATTCTGAAACTTAATTATGCTGATTAAATAAGCAAAATATAAGAATTCAATCAGATTTTCATGCGCCTCAAGCCATACAAATTCTTTTTTCTTTCAAAAGATCATTTGCAGAAGTGTTTTTTGCATTTTATTCATTTTACTTTAATCTTTTTTCTTATTTGAAGCAGGTGAAACATTTAAAAATGTGAACTTTTAGAAAATAGCAAAGAATGTAGTCGTTCAGATGCAATTTTTAAACATTCTAGGACATTTCTTGGTACTGTTTTTTTTTCCGTGATGTTTAAAAATTAATCTTGGTATTTAAAATGCATTCGACACTTTAATTGGGAATGATTAATGATTATGATTTTAAAATTTTCCGTGATTAAAGTTAAATCTTGAAAATATTTTTAATGATAGTTGCGATTATGTTCAATTGATCATAACAAAATCTTAAAGACTGATAGCTAAGAAAAAAAAAAGACCGAAATTTCGGAGCTTAATTTCGGAAACAGAATCCAACTTATAATCCCATTTTTAAACAATTAGACTCTGGTTAATCACGTTTTAAGTATACAGCAAACTATAATATTTAAAATGCGAGATTGATCGTTTCTATTTTTGATCTAGTTAAATATATCTAGGCATAGACAGATCTACTCTAAAAATTCATCGTTTTTTTTTTTTGTATTTTAAGTATTTTCTAAAATGCAACCGAGTCAATCTCAAGATACACTTTAAAGATTTCCCAAATCCTATTTTAAAAATGATTTTTTCTTTCTTTCTAGAAACAAAGTTTCTACTATTCTTTTAAACTAGAATTTTTGTGTGTTTTTTTTTAACTAACGACATTTAAAAGAATTCCGTTGCAAATAATACAGGTCTCAATAATTTTTTTTTTCTTTTTGTTTTAAGTTCTTTCTTTAGAATCAAGATTTTACACTCGAAATGATGCAAAAACTGTTTAAGCGAAAAAATATTTTCGTGGTTTTTCACGTGTAAAAGATGTTTTTACGAATTTAATATTGTTCTAAATTACAAAACTTTCATATTATTAATATTAATGATTGTTGAAAAGTAACCTTAAGTACATTTTAATTCCTTTCTCAGTCAAGTGCAATTTAAAATGAATGTAGAAAGTTAAAAATACCGAAAATACTTTTAACTTTTAAATCACTTCATTTAAAAATAATATATTATATGTGTGTTTATTCGAAATATAAATTTTCATTATAAATTATTAATTGTAGTTTTATTCTCTTTTAATTTTACATAATAATCAGTTTTAATCGGTAAATCTTTATTGCTAACATATATCTGTTCAGATGCTCTCTTTATCTTTTTTTATATATATAAAACACATATATATAAAGTTTCAGCATAAAAATGACCGAATATAGTTTATCTAACATATAAAGCATAGTTGTGTGTTACTTTGTCGAACCATTATGGTATTGAATAAGGAACATGTATCGTATATTGGACCAGAAAGAGATAAACTAGATGATCAGGACCACTATCCCTGGAGACAAAAAGGCAAGGAGTGTCTGATCACTGTACTTTGTCGGATTTCTCCAACTCTGTCATCACATGAGGTATATCTCCAAGGTATATGAGGCCAATCGTATCTCGTTTCGAAGCTTTCCGAGTCGACAAATAGTTGTACGCATCAGCAGCATTGTTATCTATCTCTCTCTCTCACTCTACCTCATCCTAGTTATGATTATGTAATATATCAGCATATAATTATAACAAGTTTTAGAACTTCTAATCGCTATCGATTAAAAATACATCTGCTAACAAACAAAATATAAAAAAAATTAAAAATGCTGACTTTCAGATACAACTTCTGTTTATTTAATATCGGTTTTAAGTGTTCATTAATCAAAACAGATAAAAAATAAAATAAAGATAGTAAAATTGTTTTTTTGGATCATTTGATTTTATGGATAACATAAACCTTCGTTTCCAGAAGAAGAAGAAAAGGAAAAAAAAAATCTTTTAGAATATTTGTATTGGAAAAGATTGTGCGAGGAAAATACAAACAGGAAATAAATATTTCCACTTCTCGGTATAATTTATGAGACGTATTGAGTTTAGTCTCAATTTTTCGAGATCATTTTTATACCTCGGTATAGTAATCTGATAAGAATTGAGAATATGACAGCTCGTATGTAGAACCGCTAAAAAAAAATAAAAATAATATCGCGTTGTGTACATTTGAGTATATTTCCTTCAAACCTCTAAAGAATCGCTTACATTATTTTCCAAGAGAGAAAAAAGAGAGAGAGAGAGAAAATCTAGACGTACTACGATTTCGCCAAAACTTCATTTCTCAAAGAAATTGATCTGGGATCATGTTTCTCATAAAAAATATCTTATAAAAATGAACAGAGGTAAAAGTTTTTCGAATTTTTAAATCCTTTTGATGTTCTATAGGAGAAAACGTTATGTACGTAATACAGATTTCGTTCAAAGAAGCCGCTTATTACGAGTTTTTGTTTTTTTTTTCTTTTACTTTCTCTACCTAGACAAAGACGTCGTAAAACGATAAGATGTGGCGTGTTGCTAAATGGTAAAATTAGTCACTGTAAAAGAATTCTTTCAAACTACCGAACGGTAAAAAAAAAACTTGGAAAAATTTAAATTAAAGCTAAGTAGTTTAGATTTTATGTTCGCGGATACGTTGCAACCAACGTCAGTTTGACCCGGAAACTAACGCCTGTAAGTCATCCTTGTGACATTTATACGAGTTTGTTTGCAAATGAACGTTCTAACAACGTTAGGAAAAATCTCTGCGTTAAAAATTAACCTTTTACTATAAATTTTAATTGAAAACAGAACCGGTAGTTTGATAAGTAATTTTGATAAATTTCTTTATCCGGTTCAATAGGTTGACTCTTACTTAAAACGCTTGGAAAAATTAATAGCATTGCTGTTGATGTTGTTAATAAATCTTTTAATAGTAAACATGCGACTATTTGATTAATGGTTATATTGTAATGAAAATTTAAAGTTTGTGCGGTTTATTATATTTAATTTTCGGCTTTCTGCTTTGTTTATAGGTAAATAGATTTTGTTATATAAGATGTTCAGTTGACTAATAACATAGCATATGAAATTATATTGTTTATGTTGTAAACTAATATATTAACAACATATTTAAATATAAAAACCACTCTAATACAAACTAATATATTAGTTTGTATGAGAATGGTTTATGTATGCTGTTGTGTTATATATCAAAACATTTTTCTTTTAAAATAATATAAAAGTTGCAATTTATTAATTAATGGCATTAGTTTGCAAGCATCCTGCATTTATATGATTTTTTTTGTATAAGAATGTGAACTTGTATATTAACTGTTAAGTTTCAGTCAAAGAATTTTTAAATCTTTGAACAGTTTTTTTCTGTTAAATTTTTATAGTACTACAGTAAACTTGTCCTTTCGTTCTTTTGAATACCTTTTTTCGTGGGAAACTTTTTGTACTTCTTCCTCTCAAAAAAAGTCTTGATCCCACCTGACGTGTTCTATATATAGATTTTTTTTTTCTGTTAGTTTTTCAAAAAACGTCAGGCAGAAATACTATCTCGTCTATATGTCTCTTGTCTGTCATTTTTGTCTATTTCGTATCAATCATGATTGCCTATAATGTTCATTTATCTTCTTCATATTCTCGATATAACGCTCTGCACTCCCCGAGGGAAACAATCACAAAGATGGAAAAAATTTTGATGTTAGAAAACACTAGAAGCATTTGCTTCACTCAACCTTTTTTTTTCTTATAATATACTGTACCAGAGATAGCATCTTAAATTTTTATCCTAACAAAAAAGATCTCCAAAATGTATCGCAACAATGTAGACGTGGACAATGATGCATTGTTCCTTCAATTCAAAGGTTTGAAAATTTCGAAAATTTAATAAAAAAGAACGTAAAAAGTAAAAAAAAAAAAACATTTTATCGGTCGACATAAACTTTATATATAACTTATATATATATTCTAGCAAGAGTTTGAACATTAGACTTCATGAGTACTAAAGTTATCGGTTTACTAGCATCTTCATCCATTATATAGGCCTGTACAGTATATCTTCCTAGGCGAATTCTAGTCACGCTAATCTTAATAAATTTTAAATTTGTGAATCTATCTAAATTAATCTTGATTATATTCTTTGTCTCTCTATTTCGACATCTATTCCAATAACAACTTTGTTAGCTAAACTTAATCAAGCTCAGTGATCTATTGTATAATGTAATGAATAAGTTTCATACCTCTTTTGTCTACTCTGTCAGTCTGTTGGCAATTTAGTTAATTAATTCTAAACTAGTTATCATGTTTTCCCTGGCGATTAATTTACTTAAATTTAATATATGAAAAAAAAAATTTTTGTAATTTTAGTGTCGTAATTTTAATGCAAATCCATAGTTTAAACTCTACTCGACTAACGTTGGTTATTATAACTGTAAGCAAAAATCAAATTTTGTTACGAGAGGGAAAAAATAATAATAAGACAGAATTTGAAATAAACATAAAAATAATTATTAAACAGTAATAATGCTGATTTAAGTAGTATAAAAAAATCTTATTTTACAATAAATCTTTAGTGTGTTTCTGTAATTACCTTACAAAATCCGCTGCAACTTCTGACTTTTTCATAATAATAATAATAATAATTTTATCGCTTCCTTTGTGTTTATACTGTGGGGATAAAATCAAAGGCTATTTTCTTTAAATATTATGTAATTTTTTTAAAAATTAATACCACTGACCAACGCAAAATAATTTAAATTTAATGAATGATTATCGATAGCATTAGATGGAGAAAAAGAATACATTAATGATAAAATTTTGTACAACTTTATATATGTTTTTTTATTGCTTTATCTGTGCAATTTTTTTTTACTAATTCAGAAACATTAAGATAAAAAAAAACTTTCAAATTTTTTCGATTTGTAAAGCTTTTCATTTGGGTATAAAGTATCAAATTTATATGATATATGTTCAGTGGTCATACTTGACATAAGAAAAAATAGTGTAAGCTTGGAAAAATTTATCAACATGCCGTGCGGATTTAAGGTGAAAATTCAGACATAACTTTAAATTTCACCTTTTAAATAGAATAAATTATTATCAGAATATAATATAAGATTGACATCCTATATATAAGTTGCATAAGTAATGACTAATAAAAATTCCTCCTGTCCAAGTTGATATAAAAAAATTATTTAAGTCAACCTTATATCTTCAACAGTTGCTTACATCTTTGTCAAGATAACTTCTAAAAAGATTTGACAATTTTTATGCATCATGCAAAATATTTTATCATCTAGTTGAAGCTGCATACATTTATCGTATATATTCCATTATCGTCTATCAGTCGGTTTTCAGAAAAATCCTTTTTAAAAAGATAAATATCACATTCTGAACTGTCTAGTGCATTTAGTTTCATCTTAACAAGATCATTTTTTTCTAGCTAAGTCTCGCTTTAAGACAAAAAAAAAAAAAAAAAAAAAAACGACAGTTTTAAGGCAAAAATAAAAAAAAAATTGGCAGATAGCGACGATCTTGTCTGAGAAAATCGTTTCTGAAATGACAGTTTTGTTGCTTTAAAGTGAAAAATTATATACAGTTAATTTTCTGTGCAGTGAAATATTAGGAAATTGTAGTGATTATTCTAAAATTTATTTCGCTTACCTTAAAATCGTTTAGTTTTTGATATAAAGCTTACCACCATTGCATAGACGGATATCTAAAAATTAAACATAAATTCTGCTATAATTAATTTTAAGATTTCGGATCTGGGACTAAACGCATCCGGATACGTTTATAATCCCTAAGAATTCATAAATTATAAATATATCAAGCGTAAATATCGACATAATTAATTAACTTCCTCTAATTAAGCGGTTCCTCAGCTTTCTCATCGAAGTTAGTGATGAAGTCTAGGCATTTTTAACGTTAATAACCAAAAGGTGCGAAATATCGAGTCTCCCGCGTTACATAACTTCACCTTGAACTATCCTGTAAGCAAATCTGATTTGGCTTCAATCCAGCTTTTAGTTCGTCACATAGAATTTCCGTTATTCAGAGGTTAAACCATATCTAAAATGCATTCTAATTAATTACGATTAAGTTAGCATTTTATCGTTTAAAAAGTAGACTGAGAGATTTAATATAATTAGTCGATTCGGCAGTTTTACAATTAATGGAATGTCGTATGCCATAACTATCAGTAATCACTACTTGCCATATAAGATAATCCATTAATAATTTGTTTTCTTGTAGACTGCATTAATAATTAAGTCGAACATTTGTTAAATTAACTTTGCAAAATTGTGCAAATTATATAATTTTAATAGGGTTATTAAAACAGTCGAAAATCGATATAAAAATCTTTCCAAAAATTGATCAAAAGGTGGTGGTAGTCAAGTGCAGACTGGAAAGTTTAGCATAATTATTTGTTTTCATATAAAATCAAGCTATATCGAAACTCGAACAAATCATTAATTTTATCCCTGAGAGAAAATTATTCAAAAATATTTTAATTTATCAAACAAAGATGAGATAATTCTAGCGTAAAATTTTAAGAATTTTTTTTTCTGACAAGTTTTGTATAAAAGAATCATTAATATTAAACAGCTACATCGTCTAAACAATAACTCTCTTTATCGTTCAATTTCATACAAAGCTTCACTTTCATTCTTAGAATTTCCTTTGTCTTTTTGTAATGTTAGACTCACAAATCGATTCTGGATACTTCTTTAAAGTTTTAATCGGCTAAGAGTATAAATTCTATCATAGTTAAGGCAAACAAGCTGCAGGCCTTTTCATGTCTGCCACTGCATTGTTTCTTATAGTTTTTTACTGGCTTGAAACCTTTGACTTTTATCATTTAAAACAATCTCTAATCCGGACAAAAAAAACTGAACAAAATTTATGACTTCAGTTTTTATAATTTTATATGTAAACAATAAGTGATTCAAAATATATTGTACAAGACTGTGCATTGTTTCATAAATAATAAAAAACAACACACAGTCTGTTTAGGCTTAAAACAATGTTTATAATGGTTAAAATAATTTAAAAATATATACAGAACCATATTATATATATTACTAATATTAACGTTCAGACAGTTTATTTGTCATATCTTCACCATAGCGGTTTCGTTTCATTAATCCGGAATATCTCTAATCCGGACTATCAATTTCCATATATATTTAAACAAAAATAGAAAATACAATGTATATAAATTAATAGAATTATTATTTGTGTATTATAGAGTAATTATAATCATTTTAATTATGTTAAATGGTGTAAAATTAGTGTTCTAATACTAAATATGCTTTCGAAAGTTAAGAGAAAAATATGCTTGTCGAATCATTTCGATTCATTAACCGTTGATAAAAACGAGAACTTTTAACGAATTCTATCAATATATCTTAATTAATACATGATTTATTCCGTATGAACATCACAAAAAATAACCAAGTAGAGCGAAGTTGCAGCCTAACTAAATGCTGTTCTGTTCAAGGTGTGTTGTAAACTATATTCCATCTTTCACACCCGATGAAATTTTATTACTACGACGTACGCAAATCCTTAATATGTTTAAAAGTGACCGTAATGATACATGTTAATGATGTAACGGTAATTTCGAGCCAATCTCGTATGTTGCACTAGCATCGAGTAATCTCGTGTAGCGTCATCGTTCAATTTTGTATATCGAGTTTCATCAACAATTTACTGTTAGTCCTGTAAAGTGTCAGATTTTATATTTATTATTATTATTTTTTTAATAATTATTTTGTTCTAATTACAGTAGAGTCCCGATTACCCGAGTTAATATGGACCGGGGCAATCTCGGATAATCAAAAACTTGGATAACAGGGAAGTTTTATTGTAAATTATTATTAAATAAACTGAATTTGAATACATTAAGCGGTGATGTTCACTCTATTTTTAGGTTAGATCTACTTATTGAATATATCGACTTTTAAATTATATAGTAGGCCCTACAATAAAAGTGAACTGTCTTCATTTCGTGTCGATTTTTTAAAATTTTTATAATAAAAGAGTTGTAAAAACAAATTAAAAGTGTTTTCATGTATAATTTAAAATAGTTTTATTACAAAAATAAAAAAAAATCAACAGAAGGTAAATTCAGGTCTTCTAAGTAAAATTCGGTAGATTCCCGATTAATCGAGTCTTGTTTAACCGAGATTCTGCATTATCGGAAGTGAACAACAATTCACCTCGGTTAAACGAGATTCGGTTAATCGGGAATCGAACTTATCTTATTTATTTACTTACTCTTACAAGAGTTTATTTTGGATCAAAGACGGTCGAGTCAGCATTAAATTAAGAAGAAAGTTAAACCCGTTTAACAGATTAGCAGAATTGTCTCTCATGTACAAAACGAATAAAGCTTATTTGCTTATTATGTTTACTGTTTGTTGAACACATTCATTGGTTCGAGTTATCGTGACTTTGTTTCCCATGTCATGACTCATAATCAGATTGCTTCTCTTCTTATGCGTTATGCACTTGATACTTTCATTTCTTTTCCCACAACAATTCTGCTACAACAAATGAGACTGACACTGTGTTTATTACATTTGTTGTCTGAAAGAAAAATATATATATATCTTTTAGTATAACCTTATCTACCGAATAAACTAACGTCGTACCTGTTATAACTTCGTTCTGCGATTCAAATATTGATTTTTTTTTATGTTTACGCGTAAATTGCATGGTTTAAAATGAATTCTTTTGTTTTCCCTAGACTGTGTCTCTTGTGGATTATTATCAGAAGAAGGAATGTTTTCGGTAATGCTATACGAAATTTATTTTAAGTTGTAAACAGTATTCTATCGCACGAATGATGCATTTATCGAGTATTTTCGTGGTTTTGTAATGTGAAATGCATTAAATAGCAAGCGTGAATATCAATTTAAAAATTAGTATTGCATTATTTAACAAACCCACAAATCATGGAGATAGAGAGAGACGTGCTAACATGCGTTACCGTGCGGTAGATCGCCAGTTGGTACTGTATTTAATTTTATATACTTCACGCGAGTCGTTCGGTCATAAATTTTAGTACCGTTATCTGCTTACACCGTGTAATTTCGGGTCTCACAGTAAAATTTCTCCTTTAAAAATTACTATTTTGAATTTTATTATACTGCTATGTCCAGTTTTATTTTTTTCCGAACAACTCGTTCTATAGATCCCAGTTTAATCTTTGAATTTCAGTCACGAGAACAGTATTTTTATTTTCTTTGATTGACGATTTCATGCACGTAAGTTTATTATAATCACTTACTCACGTGATACAACATAGAAAGATTGGTATTTTATTTTATCGCTTTAAATTTAAAAAAAAAAATTCGTTCAGTGTCACGTAAAGAGTTCCTTGAACTCTGTCGCGTGTCATTAAACGGCGAAACAATTATGGGGATTTCCGGTCATCGAGTGGAAACTAAATGTCTTTGTCTTGTACACAGTTTACTAATTGCTTATTCGCGATTTTCGCCCACTGCTCGGTTATAACCGTGTCAAAACCCGAACTATTTTGAGACCATAATCATGCTACTTAGACACGACACAATCCGAATATTAAAATAATTATTATTTCTTTTTTTCACTTGGGAAAATAGTAAGTTGAAGAAAATGGCAAAAAAAAAAAAAAAAAAAAAATTGCTGACGCAGTGTTGCGTGATTATTTCAACTTTTTAACTGTTAAGATGATTAAAATTGCATTTCTTTGGAGAAGAAATTTCTGACAAGGTGGAAAATTTGTTGTGGAAAACTATTTATATTACATATAAACAGTTTGACATTTTAATTGATATTGAAATTAAATTTATGGTTAATTTTCAGCAAACAGAATAATTTAATTCTCGATGACACGTTGTGTTTGTAAATTAGGAAACGGAGAAGTAATATCCGCATTTAGATTTTCTGACATGGCGATCTCTTTACAGATAATAAGCCAGTTAGTTGAATTGTGTTTAAGTGAATGTTGTTATATGCTGTCGTTCGTGCATCGGAAATTTTACAGTTACATAAGTATGTAATCACTTTGCAAACTCTTATGATGTTTCTTCGTTAATGCTCGAGTTTATCTTAATTACGAGCATCCATTTTTCTTACTCGCGTGATTTGTTTCCTGTATAGATCTACGTCCTACTGCTGGTAATGCATTTACCACACCGAGATAGATCATTTAACAAGGCATAAAAGCTTACCTTAGATAATCTTTTATGCTTTCTTACTTTAATTTTTCTTACACCGGTGTATGGAAATGAAATCGTTTGAATTTAGTTTTAATCAAACATGTAAAGCACCGGAAATATTTAACGTTTGTTTCGCTAATTAGGTTCCGTCGAATAATTGGTCCAAGCTGTCAATCATTTGTGGATTAAAATACATATTTTAATTGTCTATCGGAATATGGTACTAGCTGTTAATTATCTCTCCTAGCAGAATCAGTCGTACCGAGTATTTACCAAACCGAAATTTTGCCAATTAATTATCTAATCAAAAGTTTCGTATCAGTAATACGAAACGTGTCAACCGATAATCCTCGTATATTAATCGATTAATTGTACCGATGCCAATTATAAAACTTCGGAATATCAATCTACTTTAGGTTGTTAATAAGTAATCAGTACAGGTAAGTCTATCAATCATTAACAGACTGGAAACGTGTACCATATTATTTTCTCAATAAAAAAAGACAAGAAAAAAGGTGTGTAAAAGTTATGCAATTAATTTTTGGAAGACATCCCGATTTTCGTTTTGTCTTACTTAATCCGCAAAAATTAGAATAATTAATCCACCGAGGAAATTAATTACCAAGTACAAGAAAAGAAAAAAAAGGGAATTAAAAAAAAGAAACTAATTATCCAAATCCGTAAAAAGAAAACTTCATCAATCAGAGAATAATAAATTATAATTAAGTATTAAATGGCTAGAAACGATCCAAAAAGTGCAATATGAGTTTGGGAAAAAAAAGTATCAAAAAGTTAATTAACGGAAATTCAATTGTATCAGTTTTCAATCAATCTCGGTAGAAGTCAGAAAACGGAATTCGCCGTTAGAAGACCATAACATTCGCAAATCAGTCACTGAAGTTAAAATCAGACAAGTCGCAATAATAAAAAGTAGAAAAAATAAAAATAAAAAAAAATCTGTCTTGTTAATCATCAAAATTGAAGCTGTCAATGAAGAATACGACAAAGTTTGTTGTGATCGATGAATAATTCACGAAATTTTTCGGAATTTAAATGATATAAATTTACATTAGTCTGACGGAAGACTGGTAGCGTAAATAATTGTGTATCGGACAGTAGTATGATTCGATTCGTCTCGGAAGAAGATCTGAAAAATCCCATCAAAAAGTAATCCTAGCAAATAGGCCATAACGACCAGATCAGACTCACTATACAATCATTGATTGCCCAATAAAGTAGCATTCTCTGCTTTGAAACTTATTCTCCGGAGGATAACAACTAATTAAGTTTCTTCATACTTTTATCTCATATGCCGTGTGTATATATCTATCAGAAATCATTTTTAATGCTGCATTTTGTGCGAAATCGCACTCGGATTGATTAAACGTCGCTGCAACTTTTGTCAGTTTTAAGAACTTGCCATTTTCTGCTCGGTTCTATTTGAATATCTTGCGAATTATGCAAATTACCCTACTTAACCAATATTTATTGTTTTATTATTCCTGGTTCCGGCTAGTATTGATAAAATGATGAATAATTCATAAGTAGATTAACTATTGACTTAAGTCGATAACCTATCATTAACAATGATGTCGGTTGTATTTATTTTTATTTTATTTTTTATAAATTTCCGATGGTTCCAATAACATGTAAAGTTTCATCGCCTTGTTTTAGTAATTACAATCTTGTTACGAACCACAAATTTTATTCAAAACGGTAAAAAGGAACGAATTTGTTAATTGCTTACACGATCGAACATTTGACACCGAATACCGTTAAAGATTATTATTAGTAGCATTATTAATCTTGCGAAACCAATAATCAGTTCGCGTAAAGTCGAATCATAACATCTGGCGCATTTATAAGCATTTAACCCGTTAAAACTAAAGCATAACGCCTTATTGCAGCTTCCATTTGAAGTATTAAATACTTAACTTCCAAATCATCGAGCACAAACTGATTAAAACATATATTCACTGCACCAGCAATAACAACAAAAATAAATTTTGCTTAAACGACCCATAAATGAACACATTCGTCAACTTGTTGCAATAAAATTGATAGGTTAACCTTTATTATATATAAATATCTATTTTTTATTATTATTATTATTTTATGTAAATATATAACTCGCATTAAAGGTGCCAACCGTAATAACAATCTTAAGACGATAAAACTTCGATAATCGTCCTGCACAGATATATATAACCATTGATTATCATAATACTGGGGTTGTTATTCATTTCAGCGAGGATCGATCTATCATTCGGCCTGATATTATTCAGATTAATTATTCACCATAGCAAAGTTCACCTTTAATCGTTTCTGATTATATATTTTTGCTGTAAATCAATGCTGCTAATCGTATAAGATGTAGTCTTTTTCCTCCCTTCTCCAAGCTATTAAATTAGTCATGCATACTTTCCGGGTAGATCAATGAGAAAAGTAAGCGACAAAATCCCATAATTCGATTCTATAAAGCAATAATGTTTGACGTAATTGTATTAAATATATTTATAAATAATTAAAGGTTGTACTTGATTTAATACGAAAAGCGAAAATCAGGACGAATAAAACAAATTTTGCTAATCTTTTAACGTCGGATAGAAGAGTCCCGTGTAAAATATTACTTTCCCGATATAATTAAATAAGCTAGAAATTAATTTTGCGTTAATTTTATTAACGTTAATTCAACATTTTTGATAACCGAAAGAGAATAAATGCATCTGACTGTTAGTAATAATTGAATAGTACAAACAATTATTACAAGAAAACTGTGCGACTTAAAAGAATTGAAATGTCCTCCGAGACGAATATTATATCCCAGGACGACAGAAAAGAATGTTGCTCAAGTCGATTAGACTAAAGCTTTGATCCCTGGAGATGTAGCATCGCATCTTTCACCATTTTCCTTCCTTCCAGAAACACTAACGAGCCAGAAAATTTTACACCTTCTCCCTGTTAATGGATGGAAATCTCTGGAGGATTATAACGATCGTTTTCGACTCTTAAATAATGATAATTTTTGTACAGACACCTTTATTTTGTTGTTTATCGCTAATATCGGTTGTGTGTGTATAAAGGTCCTTTGTCTTAGTTTTTGTGCCATGCGAGAGGGAGAACGTTGGACTTTCTATCAATCACTGGAACATTTATTGATTGTGTGCTACAGAAAGCGATTCTGTCGTGTGACTGCTGTTCAAACAGCAATTTAGTAATAACGTAGAAACTGGACAGAATTGCGTAAAATATGCCACGCCTGCATTATTTTCAATAGTTTTGTCTTATATAACACCAAAGCGACCGTGAGCAGAATTTTTACATATTAAAGTACAGTAGAAGCTAAAATAGATTATGCCTATCAGTTAATTGCACTCGTTGTAATTATACCGAAATAAGTGCAATAAGGCGGCAACATTTTGCGAATAATTAAGTAAGTAAAAAGTTCTACTGCTTTAAAAGAATAAATAAACATTAATTTAATAAAAACGAAAGCTTCTGGGCCCAAGATGCTATCTGAAGACAGAAGAGATAAAGCATGAACTAATATGGTTTCCTCGTAGCGTATATTCGTTAAGAATTTGATAATGATGTCTACTGTTTCATTACGTTCCGGCAACTTTAGTAAAGATCTTTCTATGCAAATGAGGAAAATATTCACTTATAAGCTTTTAAACCAATTGGTTTAAGTGTAAAAGTAGGTAATTTGATTGGCATTCTGTAAATAAGTTTGTTGTAATTATGTTTAATAATCTCATTGTTGTTCATTCCTTGTTGCATTTTCATACTGGAGCAATTATATGAGATTAAACTATTTATTATGACTTTACAAATAATGATTGCATAGTAAACACGATAAAGGGAAGATATTATTTTGCATTTTAGTTACTTTTCTTAACTGGAAAATGGGATACATTAGCTTTGCATCGCAAATACAAATAAATAAAATTAATTGCAAATTTACTGTCATATTCGATTCTAGATTTTAATAAGTGTCATATCCAAACTCTTGCAATGAGTAATAATAATAAAATCTACATAAATCTTTCGTGAAAAAATGAATGCATATTTTTATTAACAAATTCATTTTATTCATCACTTCTTCGTAAACAAAGTCATATCGTGAAAAACACCTTTGCTTATACACTACACAGCACTCCAACTAAAGCGTTTTTAAAGCAGTGGCTAATAAATTACCCTTCGATTCAAGTTATTAGTTAGATACCATTAATCAAACCAGACTGACATCAATAATATAAAATTCTCATGGTGTACAAGAAGGCGAAGCCAAATCAATTATTCAAACAACATAGCACAGGAACCAACTGTTGCAACGATTTGTTGAATGTCAAAATTCACTTCCGGGGTAAGAAGGGGAAAAAAATGTATGTAAAATTTTCTGGAAACAACATGTAAGAAAAAAAAATGTTTCCGCCAAAGTTGGGAGTTGGCATGATTATCTATTATGCGAATTATAAAATATGGCGGTACTTTAAAGAATAGAACGTCAGCCGTAAACTTGGTAATTTGCCAAATTTTCCAGAGACGTAGAGAAAAGTAAAAGAAGGTGTAGAAAGTTTTCTAATAAGACTGTCAGTCAAGATAAATAGGATGGGGTGAAGCCTCATAAGGTGGGACAGCAGATTGCAATCACGCCACAGAACTGCATTCCATAGCCCAACTCAGAAGTTGTTCTTGCATGCTTCAACTACCATGTTTCGTACTGCAGAATATGCGTATGAAATTTTAAACATGGTAAGTTAGATACTTCTTCTACGTTATAGTCTAATCATTTTTGAAATTATGAAGCAAAGAACTTTTCTTTTATTTTTGAAAATTTCTTCCCTGGTTATTGTAGTTAATATATTGACCTGCTAGATGTTAAACAATTTCAAAGATGTATTTAATGTTTTTTTTCTTAAAACCGAAATTTTAGATGCTTCGATAACTCTTAATGATACTTTTAAACGTACAAATTACTTAAGGAATTTTTAATCAAACTCTCTTCGGGAGATTTACGAACAGTCGAAGCGCAATATGCGGTAATTTATTCTTACTAAAAATTTATTTTAAAAGCTAGAATCGTGTAAAATTTTATTTATTGCCAACCATCCGATCAAAAAATACGAGTTTTTTTTTTTATATTTTTATTCATTATTTAACTGAATGGTACAAATATAAGAAAAAATGGGATTCGAACCCTCCATCACTATAAGTTTAAGTTTTCGGCGACGTTACAACAATAAAATTGTTATATAGCTAGAGATTAAGTGCTTTGTCTGTTTCTGGCAATGATAAATTCTTACTTGATTCTTTGGTAAATTGTCTATGACAGCACAATAAAGATAATTTTTTTCCAAGTAAATGCATTTCATTGTCGAATCCATTCGATCTTGCCACTTTGGTAATGTTCGCCATGTTTAAACAAGTCTACAAAACTTTTCTTTTTATATATATATATAAAAGTTCTCCTTTTACAGCACTAACATGACAGAACAACTTTATTTTTAGGATCAGAAACTTAATCCTTCTCTTCCATTAGTATTTGTGTTTAAAACTTTGTCGTTTCGGCATTTTTGTTGACGATATTAAGAAAGTTTCAGTAAATGAATAATTTTGATTTGTATATATATATATATATTAAAAAAAAAAACATAATATTTTTTCCGATTCTTAGAAAACTTTTTAATTTAAAAAGTTGTTTATTATTAAATTTCAAAAATGTCGAAAAATCGAAAGAATTTTCGTTTCGTGTGTCATTTTCTACATATAAGCATATTTTTATTAGAAATTATGTTATTAAACTAAGTGTTTTCTTGTAATTTTTCTATTCGGTTTGTTATCTTTTTCAGGTAATAGAGATATTTTTTGACTTCCCATGAGACTTAACAGCGAAACGATTTTCAGCTCACATTAGATGAGAATTTTTAAAAAAGGAAAAAAAAATGTTTCGATTATTGCACGATTTTAAAAGGAAACAATTTTATTGTCCTTATCTAGTTAAATTCTTATTCAATTGAAAGAAAGCACAAAAAATATTTATGGCTTATTTAAATTTAAAGCAGAAGTGACATGCATAAAGTAATGGCTTCACTTCACAAAATTTCGCAGTTTTAGGAAAAGAAAAAAAAAAGATTTTCAATAACAATCTCGCTTCTTTTCTTGTAAATTTTCGAAAATAATCACCGGACTTAACAAAAGAATTGTTCTTTTTTATTATTTTTTTCCTATTAAAACTACGATTTGTGTCAAAAATGATTAATGACCTTTGCAGATCATACAAAATCTGTATATGACAACAGAATTCGAAAATCAATTATGCTCGTTCTCAATAAAGAAAAAACACAAATATAATATGTCCTTTCGCCGTTTCCAAATATATATAATGTATAATTCACACTGTGAGTTTGTGTGATTGTATTTCGCTGTATCGAACTTATAAAAGTCAGCGGTATAAATGAAAAATTTGCAGCAAAGCAAGTTTAGCAATAATGATCTCTGGAAAGGAATCGAGAGTTTGTAACAAGCTCTGAAAAGAAGTGAAATTCGTCTCGAAACATTTTCTTTTATTCGATGCGCCTGTCAAAAATCAATAGTTTTCATCTCTGGCAGAGAAGAGTGAAATTCTCTCAGTTTCCAATACAGGCGCATCTTTTACCTTTGGGATTTCTTTCTTCAGTACTTGCATGGACAAGTGATTCCTGATATTTTATATCAACGTACAGCTATCGCTTTATATACAATTTCAAGTAGGTTTCTTGTATATTCTATGTATTATACATTTGTGTATTATTACATTTCTAAAATGGAATAGAATGTTTTTTTCTTTACTTCATTTTGTAAAGATGTTATTTTTCTTTTCTCGTTACGTAAAGGGTGAACTCCGCTAAAAAAAATTATAAACTTAAATTTTCTAACGGATAAATTTTATTGAATGGCTCGTGGATACTTTTCTTTTACAAGGATTTTTTTCTATTAAATTGAACTTAGTTTTCCCATCAAGAAAACTCGAGAGAAAAACAACCCCAGGCATACGACAACGTAATCTACCGTGTTAATGTTGATTTACCGTACTAACGTTGATATAATGCGTAATCTATTTGTTAAATACTTTTAACTTTTGAGGATTTTTGACGATATATGAATGCGTTATCTGCAACACCTAACCACATCGAGTGCATACGTTAAATATGCCTGGTTGGAGCGTT
>WUQG02135784.1:0-24242 GCA_011317285.2 Androctonus mauritanicus | reverse complement strand
TGTTTTGGTAATTTTCTACTGCTTTTGTGCTGTTTTTTAGAACTTTTAGTATTAAGTTAAGCAGTATTGGTTCTTTGTTCTTAAAGTATATAGTTTTTATTACACTTATACACACCCACATACACAAATTATGTAGATTCTTCAACAGATCAAAAATTGCAGGAGCATCATGAATATTTAAGAATGTTAGGGAGATACTAATTAAAGAACAGCAGCAGATGTCTGTTCAGAAATTTGAAAAAGTTTCCTCAAATCTGTATAATTACATTTAAAAACAAGTACAACTACTGAGTCTTTTATCTATGAATAAATGTATATTTTATAAATAACATTATACATTTATTCATTGTTTTACATTTTGTAAAAAAGGGCTCTGCAGTGATTTATTTTCATCAACATTACCTATATTATTAAATTTTTCATTTATTTGTACTCCAAGTTTTTTGTCTTTTAGGGTTATATTTTGCTTCACTAATCTAGATCATCACTTAATCTAGATGATCTCTCTCAAATTCAAGTTTATGAAAATCAATAAAGTTCAAGTTCGAGTTGAATTAGAGTTCACAGTCCTGAAACATACAGACATTTGTTCCGAGATGGAAAATAGTAGTAGAAGGTAACAGCAACTATGTAGAAAAATAGATTAATCAATTTATGAATGTATCTATGATCTATAAAAAATTAAAAGTTAGAGAATAAAAACTTAATTATCTTTGCAGTTTATTATATACTGTTGTGCAGTTTTACACAATATCATCACATCAGTGATAACGATACTTTTATGATTATAATTATCAAATGTAATATTGATAGTAACATAATAGCTATTATAATATGATATAAATTGTATTTCCTTCTTTGTATGTATGCTATATATACAGCATATAATACTTTTATCTACAGTAATTATATAATATCAATCATTCAAAAAAAATAATATTCCATAATTTTTTAAAGAATTCTGCATTATAAATTTTTTATGTAAAATTGAATTTATATAATTTGAAATGTTCCTGAATAAAAAAAATTATCATAAGCAGACATTGTGGATTTATATGAATACAATGGTAGAGTTTATAAAATTGCTAATGAAGCAGAAAATTTTCAGTATGGAGATTTATTCTTTATTAGAAAAAAGTTAAAAACAGAATAATATCAAAGAAAAGAATATTTAAAATATTAAGATAAGCATTAATTTAGTCTTTCTAACAATATCTGTGAATATAATATACCTTGAATATAAAAACAATCCTAAACTTTATTAAAGTATTTTATATTTAATCATGTAAAATTATTCACACATAAAATTATGTGAAAATTAAAACCAAACACTAGAATCAAATTATTCAATAAAAAATTCTTTAATTATTATTATTTACCATTTATTTCCAATCAGCATTATAACCATATTTGAATTAGAATGCTGTTTTGCATCTTCTAACCAAGATGCCAAATGACAAAATGTATCTTTTCTGAAAAATAAAGATTTAAAGTTAATTTTTTTTTTAACAACTGTTTTATATAATAAAATTTATTAAGCAAAATTCATTTAATTATACTTAATAAAATGGCATTCTATTTGCAGTTACAAAGGGTATTCATGTCTAAATCAGACTGCCTAAACACTTTTATAATTAACATAACCAATTAAAGCACAATACAGCAGTAGTAAAACATATCGTCTTTATTATAGCAAATGTTTTTGGTGGTTGTCCACCATCTTCAGGCTACAAATGTTAACAAAATGATAACAGAAAAATTAAATAACTGAACAGAACATAGAACATTCGTGTAAGTAGATTGTTGGTTACCATAGAAATAATAAAAACAAACAAAAATTGAATAAAATAATCAAAATAACTAAAGATAAAACTGAGAGTCCATAGTATAATAAAATAAGGCATTTACAGCAGTCTCTCAGTTTTATCTTTAGTTATTTTGATTATTTTATTCATTTTTTTTTATTTTGTTTTGTTTATTATTTTTATGGTAACCAACGATCTACTTACATGAATGTTTGATGTTCTGTTCGATTATTTAATTTTTCTGTTATTATTTTGTTAACATTTGTAGCCTGAAGATGGTGGACAACCACCAAAAACGTTAGCTATAATGATGATGATGCATTTTACTACTGCCATATAGTGCTTTAATTGGTTACATTAATTTCCAAAGGGTATTTACCCACTGTAGGAATGATCAAGACAGAAGGGAAGAAATGAATACATTCTAGAACAAGGAGTGAAACATGGGCATGCAATCAGATTTATAATGCTAGTATATAATAAAATAAAGGAAGATATTGAAAAATTGTTTGAGATTAGGTCCAATTCACCTAATCATAATGTCAACACCTCTTGTCATTCTCAGACAAAACAATTTATAAAGGTTCTTTATCACTTGAATAGATTAAAAGTAATTAGTAATGCTATTGGGAAGCTAGGTAAGACTAATGTGGGCTAGGAGTATAACTATATTTTGTGCACTAAGGATAAATATGGTTATGAGGAATCTTATAGAATGGTAGTATATCAAATTTCATTATATAATTACAATTTAGCTAAAAGGAATATATAATTACAATAAAGAAGAATCTCAAGGGTAGAATCTAAAAAACAAGAATGACAAGTGCTACTAATATGTCAATGGTTTATAGAGAAAGTTCTATGAAAATAATGTTTTTATTATGTGGCAAGGAGCTAAGACAGTTAAATCATGTACTAGTCAAAAAAAGGCCTTATTAGAAATGAGAAAAGTAAGTTCAGATAGTATAATTAATTAATAACCAACATAACCAACTTCTAAAGAATTTTAGAAGTTGGTTATTAATGTGGCTTTATGTTACATAACAGAGAAATATTATGATTGCATATGTGTGAAATGCCTAAGTATTATAATTGGCTGTTTGGACCCAAAATATAGGTTCAGACCATTTGTGACTATATGACATCCTTGTTATAAAGAATATGTTATTTTAATGTATATTATGTGAAATATTTTTCCTATATAATATGCCTTGGAAACTTCTTGTACAGCATCTATATGTTATATACTTATTGCATTGTATAGTTTAGTTGCCCTCTAGAATGTGTATATTCTGAGTTGTGCATTTTAAATTAAATTCTATAGTTCTATTTTAGAATGCTGAAAATAGAGTAATTCCAAAAATGTTACATTGGTTTTTGGCTTTTAGTGAATGAAATGTTTGTTTTTCATTAATTTTATTGCTGTTAAGTGCTGAATTATTGATTTTTATAATAATTTTAATTTTGAAGAATTTTAAAATGATATATAGAATTAATAATTGCTTACCTTGTAATATCATATACTAATAAAGCACCAGCAGCTCCTCTGTAATATGATCTGGTAATTGAACGGAATGCTTCCTGACCTGCCTTTCAACAATTAAATTTTTTTTTAAAGATTCAGATATTGTTGAACTATTTTATAATACAAAAGATATAAAAAAATTATTTAAAATAGATTCAAAATATAATTAAAAATCCATTTAAAGTAATCGTTGCTATAATGATCATGGAGCAACGTTCAATCCAAGGCTATTTTTATCAAAAATAATAGATTTTGTTTTATATTGGTCATTTCTAAGATCCTATCATGTGTTCTGCTCTTCCATTAAAAATAATCTAAAGACAAAATTAACAAGATATCATGGCGATCTGACATAATGTATTATTTTACAAGTTACTAGTCTGATCCTTAGATGAATCAAATATTTCTTTAAATTAAAGATCAAAATTCTAGATTAATTAAAAAGTGAAATGGAATTACTTTATTTACTACTCTAATAAAATCATAATAAATAAATAAGAATATTTCTTACAATATAGCTTCAAAAATAAAAATCTTTAAATAAAAACAACATGAGATACTATAGTGATACAGCTACTCTAATAAAATTTTATTAAATTTCAGAAGAAACATAAGTTTTATCTAATAGCCTTACACTACTTATCATTAATCTTATTCATTTGATTTCCATTACTATCTCAGTTTCATTTCTTGCTGTTTTCAAGTTTTATAATAATAATAATAATAATAATAATAATAATAATAATAATTTCTATTTATTTGTATATTTTTTTCTCTTAAACTATTTTTAATTTTAATTCATTTCCAAAGTTGTTTTAGAGAGAATTTTTCTAAAATTTTTTTTGATTTACTTTTTAATATATATATATTTTTCTTTTTCAAAAATTAGAAAACTGAAGAATGTTTTAGTTTTCCTTTCTTTGTGTGCATTTATTTTTAATTAGATTTCTATTTTGATATAGTTATCATAATTTATTGTTAGATTTTGACTGACTTTTTAAAAATAAATTTATTTTTAACTGGTTTTTAGATAAAATGTTAAAAATTCAAACAAGATCTTTATATTTTTTCATTACTGAATTTATTATATTCTGATCTAGAATTTTGAAAGCTTAGTAATTCTCTGTTTATTATTGACATTATTTTATTTTTCAAGTTTTGGATCTGTGTTCATTACTTTTCTGAGATCTTTGTATTAAGATTACAATACAAAGATCAATAAAGAAGAACAATACAAATAAATAATAATGAAATTTCATTTAAAATCTTCCTTCTACTCCAATAAACAACATTTGTTAAATTTGTAATAAAAATCTATAATTAACATCTTATTCCTTGTCATTTCTCCCAAATGCATTAATGTATATCTTTTCTTTTCATACATAAATATTGTATATAAGAAAACTCACTAAAAGATCAATTAGCCAAGAGCAAAATTATAAGAATGTACTGGATCAAACAGCCCTAAGTTCACTTATTTCATCTTCTTTCATCCTTTTTAATTTTTCCACAATATTCCTCCCTTCTAGCATGTTTCTCCATTTTTACCATGCAAAACTTCAGAGTTAGATGTTATTCTTCATTCTAAAATACTTCTTTAGTATGGTATTATGTCTTATACAGGATATCCCAAAAATAAGTAACTATTTTTGTGAAATAGGACACTTTTTAAAAAACTCAAGTCTATTAATGCTTATCATGTTTAAAATGTATTAAAATTGTACTAAATTTTATTTTTGTATGTAAGGATGTTCTGAAATTTTTATTTTATGTTCCAGAATTAACTATTTTGGTAGATAAAAAACAAAAAACAATTTTATGTTTATTTTTGTAACTCAATTATGATTATAAAAAAAGATTTATTCATAAAAACAACAATAAAGAAAAAAGTTATAAATCTTATATCAAAACTTTATTGAAAACTTTCAACATGTGTTCCATCCATATTCCTGCAACTTTCAAATTTATCCTTAGCATTGTGAAACACATTCTGAAACTCTGACTTACTGTATTTCCTTCATGAAGATTATTATTTCTTCTTCTTGAAGGAAATGCAGTAAGTCAAAGCTGAAAGTTTTCAATAAAGTTTTGATATAAGATTTATAATGCTTTTTTTTCTTTATTGTTGTTTTTTATAAATAAATCTTTTTTTTGTAATTATAACTGAGTTGCAAAAATAAATATAAAATTGGTTTTTTTTAAATTATTTACTAAAATAGTTAGTTAATTCTGGAACACAAAAAAATTTTGTAATACCCTGTACATACAAAAGTAAAATTTAGTACACTTTTAGTACATTTTAAACATGATAAACATTAATAGACTTCAGTTTTAAAAAAGTATCCTATTTCACAAAAATAGATACTTACTTTTGGGACACCCTGTATTTACCTTAAGAAAAATTAACTGTGATCTCTTCTAAGTATGTCTCACAATATAAATTATTATTGTTAATTTTATATTAATTTTATTTATATTTCTGTTTTGCCAACATTAATAGTATTAGAGTCTAGTTAAATATTAGAAGTTTATATGATTTTTAGAAATTATAAATAACTAATATTGATTTAATCTGATACATAAATTATTATATGGTATAAATCAGAAAGGATTAAAAATCTTTTTTAAAACTAAAATACTTTTAATGTTAGGACTGATATATTATGATAATATAACAAATTTTAAGATTAAGTTAAATATATATTTTATAATATATAGTAAAAAAATCAAAATATTAACTGTATCCCAAATTTGTAGTTTCACTTGTTTCCCACCAATAGTTATCATCCTTGCTCCAAATTCAACACCTAAAAAAATAATAAATCGTTAAAACATTAATATATAAAAAAATGTTTATTTTGTCTAAAATTATTTCATATAACAGTTTAGTACAGAAACTTTCTAATTTTTATAATTTTATATATTTTGCTATTATAGATTAGTAAAATACAGTACAGTATTATACAGAAAAATATTTTATGACTGCTATTCTACTTAAAGCTCAACTTCTTTTAATTCTAGCTTTAATTATATGGTATTATTGAATTAATTGCAATTAAACTGGCTTAAACTTTTATATTAATTATAATTTATTTTATCAAATTAAATGTTAATATTTTATAAATTTTGTGAAACTAATTGTTTAATGTTACCTTTCACATTATTATATCTATAATTTTTAGATTATTAAAATATAATAACATTAGGCTTTGTTTAAATGTTTTATCTAAATTAATTCAAAATATTTATTACAGTGTAATACTATATATAAACTATCTTATTTAAATTAATTATGGCAGTTCATAAATTGATTTTTATATAGATTTAAATTACAGGTATCCTTGTATAATATGATAATTAGGTTCCTATAAAATCAAATATAGTACAAAATCATGTTATATGGAACTAAAAATAAATACAAAAAAAAAAAAGTTATATTTCAAAGGCTAATAAAAATATAGTAAAAATGCAATTAATATTACATCACAAACATAAACAGTTATCCACTTTATCATCAAATTCTTATAATTGCTAAGTAAAATAAAACTGAAACAAATTTTTGGAATGATGAATAAATAATGAGTAAAATGGCAATAAAATAGAAATAAAACATGATGTGATGAGAAATGGAAAATATTTCTCATAAAACAAGCTTAATTATATATTCATATTAAATCTTATTTCTTCTTTTTCCTTAATCATTTTAGTCCATTGTCAATCAAAGGCTTCTCTCATCTAATAATGATTTCTACAATCTCATCATGCTATCTTTTCCTTGATATTCATCTATTCCTTCTGCCATTTAGTGGTGTCCATCTACAGTATGATAAGTTTGATTCATCTCCATTTTTGGCAATGTAACCAATCCTCCTCCTCCATTTAGAGTGTTTTATATAAGTAATTATGTCTTTTTCAGCTGTTCTTGCTCTGATCCAAGAGTGAGTCTTTCTGTCTTTGAGTGTCAATTCCATCATGCTTCTCTCCATCTTCTCTGGGTTATTATTGTATCATTTATTCAATCAAAATCCAGGTTTCAGATCCATCAATCAAAACAGAGAGAATGTATCAAAAGTTTTTTTCTTCGAACCTAGAGGAGTGTCTCCCCTGAAAATTTCTTTCAATCTTCTAAATGGCATCCATCCTAATTGTATCCTTCTCTGTATTTCTTTTTGTCTATCATTAATCTTAATGATCTATCTGAACATACTGTAAATAAAGAGTTCACTATTTCAATTTCTTTTCCATCAATTATATATTCTTTTGGGTTTACTTTATTGTTATGCATTATTTTGGTTTTAGCAGTGTTTATCTTTAATCCAATCTCTTTTGAAATATCATTTAATTGATATAATTTGTTTTGCAAGTCAGAGATGATATCAGATATTATATCATCAGCAAAGCATAAATTTGTTAAAATGCTGCCATTAATTTTGATGCCTCCATTTTCCCAATTTAATCTATTAAATACTATTGTAAATAATTTTGGTGAAATGATATCACCCTGCCTGATTCCTCAGTTTATAGGGAATTTTTTGCTGTTTTTATCTAGTTTAACTGAAGAAGTGGCATGCAGCTTAATATTTCAATAGAAGTTTCATCTATGCCTTGTTTCATTAGTGAATTTAAAATTGCTGATATTTTAATTGAATCAAAAATCTTCTCAAAATCAATGAAGGCTAAGCAGAGTGGCTTGTTATATTCATTACTCTTTTCTATTATCTACCTAATTGTGTGAATATGATCAATTGTGCTGAAATTATGTCTAAATCCTGCTTATTCCAGGGATAGTAAGTAGTCAACCTTACGTCTAGACAATCTAAATCTTTATAATATAATTTCTATATCTTGTTTAATATATTTTTGATTAATGTAAGTTTTTTAATCCCAAATGGTATATTATGGTGAGATGATATTGTATAAAATATTACTTATAATGCTATAACAAATAAGTATATAAATAATATGAAATAAATTTAAAGTTATGATAATAAAAATTATTATTTAAATAAAACATTTCTCTTACCTATTGTTAAATCATGTACTGGTTGAAATCTTTTATCAGTAAATTGCAACAATAGACAAGATTTTCCAACACCTGTAATTATATTAAACTATATTGTAAATTCTTTATAAATCTGGTGAAAAAATAAATTAACCATAAAAGATAATTTAACTTAAACCATAATTAATAAACAATGAGGGCCTCCTGATAATATAAAAATATATAATAATTAATCAATAATTCTTCTCTCATTTAATATATCAATATATATTTAATTTACAATAATTTTATTTACATTTTAAAATCTCTTGTAATATCATAATATTGTAAAATTTTTTAAATACATTTTTATACTTTGCATTGTTTTATTCTTACTTGTAGATGTAATTTTAATTATTGACACAAATGTAACAAACATTCTTCTCAACTGTTTACTTTGCCCAGGTGCTAATGCAGCTTTGGGAAAATAAAATGACAGATTTGCTATTTAGGCTTTATTTTGTAATGGTGATGGGTTGGGTAATTTATGGTAATTATGTGTGTGAAACTGTTGTTAATAGGTATTTAAGTGCAGATTAGACTATATCAAATTTTATTTATTTTAATTTCTGAATTTTAATTCATTAAGTTATTTGTGATGACTTTATAATATTTTTATTGTAAAAATTTCTTTCTATAATTATTATTTCATGTGAGGAACTGAAATATCATTATAATTTATTTCTGCAGTTATCTTTATAGTATAAATATAATGACAAGATAGCTTGTTAAGTCATATTATATCATCATATTCTTTAAGTTGAATTTTTAAATTCCTTTGAATTTCACTTACATGCTTATTACAATTTGAGAGGATGATGTAAACTTTAAAGTTTGGTGCATTATTCATGTATAGTATACATAATCCTAGTATATGTAATTTGCTTAATTTTATGATTTAATTCTAGCATAAGGCAAATGGTTTTTGGATGTAATGCTTTTTGTAACAGGTAAAAAATGTCAGGTACATGTTGGAAAGAATAGTCATAATCTGTAATATTCTTAACTTACTATCTAGTTTTTAAAAAGAATTTTCTTAATAATCAACTAATAGTAGTTTAAAAGACATTATCATTTTTAAATATTTAATTTCAGTTTTTTGTTGTTGATAAAATATTTTGTGCCAAGCCAATTTTCCTATACTCTATTATAAGTATGTTTTTCTTTATATATAAAGAAGAAAAGAATTTGAAGTCAATAATTTTCCTTATGTTAGTCTTCAAAAATTTTGGAAATTAATATTTTTGTTAAATCTAATCATTGTAATATTTTATATAGATATAGGATTTGTTTTCTTTAATACTCTGTTTTAAAATGTGATTAAAACTATCAACTTGATTCACTATATTTTAAAAATTATTTCTGCAAAGTCATATATGATAAAAATGTCACTGACATATCCAATTAAAAACATTATTCTTATTTAAATTTACCCTTGCCTGATCAATGTTAATCGTTATGGAATTTAGAATATATGATTTTCATATTTATAACTTCAATTTGTTTAAAAAGTCATTACTGATAAATAATCAGTCATTTAATGAAAAGTTAATTAGCTCAATAATCTATTGGTCTACTTTAAAGATTTTTTAAGAATTCTATTATTAACAAAAATGAATAGGTACATAGATTTAACATCTATACTAGTCAAAATTTTATAAACTAGTAATAATAAAATTAATATTTCCAAAGATGAATTTTTATATAATAAATATTGTTATATTTTAACAAATTTAAGTTAATCAATTTTCATGTTTAATAAATTTTAAACAATTTAATAATTTTAATTTAACTCTGCCCATAAACTTCATAATATTGGCAGAGAATTTCAGCTACACAAGTTTTTTTTCATATTTTAAACTCTTATCATTAATTAAACTTTTTAACTAGCAAGATTTTTCAATCATTTTATTCATTTTTAATTTAATATTGCACAGCAATAAACAAATGATTGTCCACAGCATGCCAGTTGATTATTCTTAGACATATCTGAAATTATTATTCAATATAGTTGCACTCCCATTATGGATGTAGCCATTGTGTGTGTGTGTGATTGTGTGTGTGTGTGTACTTATATTGTACAGAGTTTTATTTCCCTATAAAAAAAATGCGGAAGTAAGATCAAATTAATTTTCTCAGATACATCCCTCAAAAAATATATATAAAAAAGTAACAAATTACACTGATATATTATTTATATATATATATTAAAAAATAATAATAAAATTTTAATCATTCAGATAT
Source organism: Androctonus mauritanicus (assembly GCA_011317285.2). Classification (NCBI taxonomy): domain Eukaryota; kingdom Metazoa; phylum Arthropoda; class Arachnida; order Scorpiones; family Buthidae; genus Androctonus; species Androctonus mauritanicus. The sequence goes on along the minus strand of WUQG02135784.1, from coordinate 13,627 downwards.
AAAATTTTATGCTACAGTATTTTAGAAATAAATGTAATCAGAAAATATAATAATTTTAATTGATTAAATATTTATTTCTGACAGTTATTCTGATCTGTTAAATATAATTTATTTTATTATTATTTAAGACAGTTTTGTTGAGAAATAAAGCTAACAATCCCTGTTTTACAGATTTTAAGAATTTTTTTAATAAGTTAACAGTTTCTATGCATTTGGGGAACAAAAAAAATCATTTATTTATCTTATTTAAGTGCTGTATTTCTGATAAGTGATTGTTATTCTTTCTATAAGACTTTAATGAATAAATGAAAAAATTAATTAATTTAATATATATGGAAATATGACAAAAGAAAGCAAGAATCTGGAAAATTTCAACTGTCAAATCTGATCCCTCTTATACAGTCATATCCCAAGTTTCAGTTTCTTTCAGTTCGTCGACTTATGGCACTTCAGACTTACATTTTGAATTTCCATCAAAAGATTTCAAAGTTTAAGTTTAACAAAGTTTTAGTGTTTAATTTGTATTTAGATTCTTCAACAGCAAATTTTTGGGGAAAAAAAAGCTTATTTTTTCAAAATAAAGTCTACAGTGTTTCTTTTAGTTGTATATGCTCCATTTATGTTAGTTATGAATGTACATAACAATTGCAGTGCATTAAATGCATTACTGTGATAAAATACAGTGCTTTGACTTATAAACATTTTCAAGTTGACATCAGTCTGGGTATGCTTGTATGCAATAATTACTAGTAAGCTTTATCAATCTGATTACAAAATTATATTTTTAATATCAAGCAAATTAATTATTTATATTGAAATTCACTATAAAAAAATCATCTCTTAGTAAAATTTAGTTTATTATGATTTATTTATTAGATTACAGAATTTGGCAATTTATATTTTGATCATTCAAGTAAATCTTTGAATTATTTCATACATGTTATCATTTATGTTAATTACAGAAATATATATCATAAAAGTGACTTTTCTGTTGAAAATTATTAAACTATGTTTTTAAATACAAAAATCATTATATGTACAGTAGATTTGCTCTTATCTGGTCTCGCTCTAACCAATCACATTTTCATTGAGCTATGAATGGAATATCTCTATTCATAAGGAAAGAAGCATTTAAAACTGCAATAAGACATCAAATAGCAAGAAAATTCATTGGCCATGATATACTTTTTAAGAAAATAGCATGATTTTGCTTCAAAATAAAATTTAAATCAAAAAAGAACAAATGAAGATTACTGACTTTTTATCTAAGTAAATATTTAATAAACATTTATATGGAACATATATATTTAATTTACAACCTATAAATGCATGTTTTAGATTAATTGATCATTTGTTTATCCAGCTTAAGATTTGGTCTCATAGAAACCAGTTAAATCAAGCATCTACTTTATTCACTCTCTCCACCAGTCCTTAAAATATTTCAAGAATCAAGCATTGCAGAAGATTCAAACTTTATAATCATTTCTTAATATCCAAGCTACATGTTTATTAATTCTGAGGATCCTTATGATATTTGTGTTCTAACATTTCAAATGGCATCATTTTGATGCCATTTGAAACATTAGAACACAAATATCACAATGTATTTTATCATAAATAATATTACAATCAATTGAAAAGATTTTAGATATAAAGGTTCCTGACTCTACAGGTTAATTCATTCCTAGAGTGCATTAGTAAAATAAGAACTCTTAAACTGAGAATCAATTTCCCATAGACATAATATTAACAGCAGATATTTTGTTTTTAACCAAAGAAATCTGATTAAAAACAATTAAAATAAAATTTAAGAAAAAGTTAACAAAATCAGTAGCTTATGATTAAACTATATGATATGATATGAAACAACGAACATCCCACCACGAGGATACCGGACGCATGGAACTATCTCCTCCGAACAACTGAAGTCCAGGGTGATCGTACGTAACCAACTATGGAAGGATAATATTCCCTAGGAAACATACCCTCTTTCAAAACCACTAAGCAAACCAGGACTTCGTAATATGCTTATACTTGATATACGTCGGGCTATCTGATATTTTTTACATTACGATTTCCGTATTTTACGTACTTTTATTTATTGAACAACATAAGCCCTTTCTAAGTATGATATTAATTATTATTTCTCTACGCAGGTATGATGATATTTATATTTTACATTACCGACTTTTGATTTTACGTACATTGTCTCCATAGCAACTGCACGATAGATCGCGTATTAGGTGTTCGATTGTTCCGCGATTTATAAATTTGTAAAGGAATTTTATTAGAACTTTTGTAACCTGAAGAGGGTGGCAGAGAACCACCAAAAACGTTCGTTTATATTATGCTATTCAACCTGTAACTGCCGTATAATGCTGTGTGTCTACTAATTGGACTTTAACGTTTAGGCAGTGATTGTATGTAAAATACGTCTTATGGATAAACTATGATATTTTTATCTAAAGAAATGAAAACATGGCTTTTAAATTAAGTAAATTATAACAACTTGTTTGCTTCATATAAATATTAAAAATTTTTATTCATTATTATTATTGACAAATTAAAATGATTAGCTTTTATATAGATGAATTATTGCTTTAGGCACAATATGGAAATGAAAATTATTTACATAATAAGTTGGCAAAACTATGGCAGCTAGAGAGCATGCTACTTGCATTTCTTGATCTACTATTTTGATTTTTCCAATTTTGTAGCAAATAGAATTTCTAATTCAAAACACAAATAAGCACTATAAGCAAGCAACAATTTTAATCGTGTATAACGTTTTCGAACTTTCGTGCAGTCCCTCATCAGTACACAGTTATACTTATCTTACGCTATACAAAGTATATAGTGTAAGAGATTATATGAACTGTAACGTATAAAAATGTTTGAAACTGTTTTGTTCTATATACTTTGTATAACGTAAGATAAGTATAACTGTGTACTGATGATGGACTGCACGAAAGTCCGAAAACGTTATACACGATTAAAATTGTTGCTTGCTTGTAGTGCTTATTTGTGTTTTGAATTTGAAACAAAAGTTGGTTAATGAAACTTTTATAAATAGAATTTCTGCTACAAATCTAATCATACTGTATTATATAGCTATGTACATGGTTTGAAATGTCTTTTTGTGAATACTTAGTATTTATTGTAATTTTAATGTTCATATTTTCGATTTTTTTGATACTTTATATTTGAAAAAAGTTCATTAACTCCAACTTATAAACAGATATTTAACTAATTTTACAATAATAATCTTATGCAATTAATTTTTGCTAACCTATTTGTCAGTGCTCCTATAAAAAATCTTGCAAACAAAATATTGCAGAGCATTCAAATTTCAGATAATTATTTCATTTGATTCAAGTTATTTTACTGTTTACTTTTAAGTATCCATCTGGTTCCATTACACGATAGATGTTTAAAAATTAAAGAATTCTATATTGTTGAAACTATTTATCTCAAAAAAAAAAAAAATTAAATTAAATATCAGTTATTACCACTGGTTTTTTATTTACCATCGGTTAAAAAAAACTAACCTATATTTTCATATATGCATTTATATATACATATTGCATATAAAAGTATCTGTTTAATGAAGAATCTAAATAGATTATTTCATTTTCATAATGCATCATTTTTAGCTAAACAGAAAATGCTTTTGTATAAGAAAATTTATTATTATTATTCACAAAAACAATGTTAATGATATTGGTGAATTACTATGTATCTATTTTTAAAAAATTGCAAATGTTTTTCCATTATTCTTGCTTTTCAGAATAATGAAAAAATCATTAATATGTAGTTTTAATTTGTAGGATCTAATTGACTTTAATTCAAACATTATAAATATCACCTTATGTTTTTATTATGATTACAAAATTTTCATTTGATCATTTTAATTATAATCATAAAGACTTGTTTAATTTTACTCAATTAAAGATTTGAATTTGTTTTCCTGAAAGAAATTATTCAGGGGATGTATGGCAACACATTAACAATCCTATTTTATAAATAGGTTATTATGTTCTGATTTTATTTAACGTAGAAACTATTATTATTAATTTTAAAAAATGCATAAAATCATCCACAATTTTTAAAGATATTTTACTATTACATAACATCCATCGGTGAATCTCTTTATTAAACGTGAAAATGAAAACAGAACAAATCATCCAATTCTAAAATTATAAATTTATCATAAACCATTTGGTTTACCATAAATATGTTAAACTTATTATTTTGTAAACGGCAATTTATTTGAAATTTCTAAAACTGTTAAATGAAAAACATACCTGTATCACCTATAATTATATATTTGAATAAATATGCGTAAGACATTGCTGTTTATTTACCGCTTCTCAGTAAACAACTATTAAGCCAACCAGCCTACTGAATCATTCGGATTGCGTCAGCGATAGTTGCGACGTCTTCTGATATAGAAATGAATTAACACAAAATATTTTAATTTCAATAAATTCGTTTTAATATTTTTTAAAATAATATCAGCAATATCGATAAGTCCATAAGATAATTCTTATTGTTTCAATTTCAATATAAAAATATTTTCATTTTTAATTATCAATACTTTTAAGTATGATAAATTCGCAGAAAGATATATAGTACACACTAACTATAAATATAACTAATATTATTCTTTGGGAAAGTTAATAATGCTAGAAATATAGAAGACCTAATAAAATAGGTTAATACAATAAAAGAAGTCATCACCCTATGCTTGAATTTAGTAAGGCAATAAAAGATAAATGAGTTTGTTTTTAAAGGTTGTTGAGTCATGGGATCGTTATGAGTTGGAAATAATTTGATGATTTAACTCCATGCTTAACTCCTAACACACAGTATTCTAAATGTGCATCAGCTGTGACCGCTTATTGCAATTAGTTCGGAACCAATATATTCGTGATAAGTTGCGTGGAATTTAAGTTTTCTTCTTCCTAAAATAATTATTAATTTATGTGATTTAGCAATATTCTCTTGTTTCTATTGAATATTTGAATTTCTAAGTACAGTATTGTATCATTGTATTTTTTATTAAATAAAAATTTTGTACACGAGATGGCGCGAAATATAAAACAACATTTTTTTTTTAATGTTACCCAAGATAACTAGAAGAATGTTACCTTCCCGATGAAGATGTTTATTTTATATAATTGCAATATGTTTCTTGTATGATTTTTTACATTAAAATATATTTGAAATTTGAAGATAGGCCTTATTCGTATATTGTTAGTGTACTAAATAGAGGTATTGAAAGTTTTGAAATAATAAAATTATTAAAATTTATTATTTTACTGAACGATTACTTCATATTAATTAATAATTTTAATATTACAGTGTATTGATAATTATATATAGCATTCCAACTTCAGTTACAGTATCATTATATAAGTATCATGGAAAACAGAGACATTCTTCAAGGTATAGTATTTTATGTATAAAGATATTTTATATTTTGTAAATTATTTCAAATAAATAATGAATAAAAATGTAAATAATCAGTTCGTTTGTTTAAAAAATACAAACTATATTGATTAAGTATGGCACAAGACTATTGTAATTAAAGTGAGAACAGCACTCAAACAGTAGTGAGAATACAAATATTTGGTGTACCAGAATCATTACAATTATTTTGTGCCTTAATTAATAGGATCAGTAAAAACTTTAAACATTAAAACACAAACATTCAATATATAATCTTATCATTTTATTGCATAAAATGGAGCAAATATCTGATGCTATTACTGATTATTTGGGATATATAATCATATTTTTGATTTTTGGAGCTTATAAATGACACACTTTTGGCATTTATGAGTTATAAACTCCAAAATCTATAAAAAGTAATAAAATTTATAATAAATAAATAATAAATTATTGATTTTTTTTTAAAGGGAAATTTAATATATGTTTGTTGTTGTGTAGTACATATTTTATTACTAAATTTAAGAAACACAAATGAAATGCAAATACATTTCATTTATACTACATTTACTTATTATTTACTTAATATATTTAATATATTTACTTATATTAGTAAGTAATATATTTTTTTTTTCATAGAAAGGGCATATTTTTGATGCAGTTTCATTTAGCAATTAAATTCTAATTATAATACTGAAATGAAGAATGAATATACTTTTTACATTGAACTATTTTAGTTCAGTTAATGAATTAAATAATAAACATTACTATTTAATAAATTAATTTTTAGAATATGTTGCAACAATCTGTTTTTTCATATTAATTTATATATATAAAGAGCAAAAATTAATTTTTACTTTTTATATATAATGTCAATAAATTGCATATTTTAATATATCAATGGTTTAAAGCATTTCAGAATTATATTTTTTTTACATATTCTCCTTAAATATGAAAAAAATTTTATATTTAATATGTCTGAAATAGTTAACATGTTAGATAATTTATTTTATAAGAATTTTAAATAATGTATTATATAAAAGAAATAATCATTAATAAGAATATAAATAAATGCAAAATAATTTATATGAAAGATTTAATATATAAGATTTATATCATTTCATCAATTATATATCTCCTTGTTTTGACATTAAAAAATTATTATAAATGATAAAAAATTAAGATTTTATTTTAAATATATTTTTCTTCTTACAATAGCATAATATATCCTATCAAAATTTTGAAACATGATATATTTTAATAGAAAAATAATTAATAATTTGAACATATCTATTAAATTTTTGAATAAATTTGAAATTTAGTATTACAAAGTTTTTTAACTTTCAGATACAACTAACAAAGTACAACTACAAAGTACTACAAAGTACAACAAAGTACAACTAACAAAGTATTACAAAGTTTTTTAACTTTCAATATCTGAAAGTTAAAAAACTTTCAAATATTTGTTTGAACTATCTGTAGATATTGAAAGTTTTTTAACTTTCAATATCTACAGATAGTTCAAACAAATATTTAAGATTTCCTCATTTTACCATAATATCTTAAAAAATCATAATAAAACAAAGTTAGCCTGATCTTCAGCAAATTTTTCTTTTATTTGTATTGCTTAGTTGTTTTTGTTGTTAATATGATTTTTTATGAGGATTAACATATTGAGATTTTTTAGGAAAATCTTAATGATACCTAAAAGTTAATGACATCCTGAAAATGATTGTTAGGATTTTGAAATTAAATAAATTTTGATTTGGAAGATGAATATTAATTCTGTAATTTTGAATATCATAGTTATTATATTTGAAAATGTTCAATGCAGTTGAATTGTATTTCTGAAGGACTTAATTAATATGTAATTTGATTAATTCTATCAATATGTTCAATTTTTAATCATGATTTTTTTCTATGTTAATTTAATATATTATGGTAATCAATGGATAAATGTTGTATAGAAAAGCTGAAATTTATTTTTATTTTCAATTAGAGTATTTATATTTTTTATGCCATTTTTCTCTGTTAATTATAAGTATTTACAAACTCTTGTGCCAGTTGGGAAAATTTATTCAGATAAAATAAGAATAATAAATGCATCTATTTTTTGGTAGAGGTAATTAGAGAAAAAGAAATAAAAAAAATAGAAATTAACATGATTTCATTTAATTTCTTAAAAGTCATGATTGTATTTATAACATGATTTTTTTAGAATTTTTATGAATATAGGAAAATTATCACAGTCTAGTTATCATTAAGTTTATATAATATACCAATATATATATATACTGATATATTATAATGTTTAACAAATATGATTTAGAAATAAAGGACAGGATTTCCATACATATATAACTTTATATAAAAATTTTGATATGCAAAATATTTAAAAATTATAATTGAAATAATGCTTTTATAATTCACTATATAAAGTAGTATTTCAATTATACATTATAATATTACAACAATGATTATAATATTACTATTCTCAAATAGTAAATTATTTTTTTATAATAATAATAATCATAATATGATATAAATTGAATACATGTATTATATTACGATAATTATATTACCTATCTTGTAGGAAGACTACATATAATTTGTAATGTTTAATTATGCTTTTAATTTATCATAACATGTATAAATTTACATAGGTTAAATTCATCTAATATAAAATTTCCAAGAATGCAATTCTCATATAATTTTAGGGAGCTCCCATAGATAAAACTGTTGATAGATATCAGGATTTAGAATTATATTTGGATATTAAATTATTTATACAAAAATAATTTATATGCATATAAAATATCTCTGTAAAAAGACATATGGTAAAATTTATTTCACTTTGAAATATCTAACAAATGTGAGAAATATTGAAATATTAAAAAAATATGGTTTCATGCATTATTTTTATACTATGTATTTATATGCCTACTTACATAATATATAATTTTCTGTCTTTTTTTGTGATGCAAACATTTCTAATTAATAATAATAATAATTTTTAAAATATCAGAAACTTTTTCATTAAAGAAATTAAGAATTTATTATAATAATGATTTTAGTAAAATATATTTTAAAAATATTTCAGTTTCTGCAGATATATTAAGTGAATTTCTTGAAGTAGCATTTCATAATATTCTTTATGTTTGCAAAGTTTATCCTGCTGAAGCATTTGAGAAAAGAAGAAAGTATAATGTGCCAGTACAGGTTTTGATATTTTTTAATTCAAAATTTTTAAAATTATTTCAATTTTTCAAATAATTATCAGAAAATTAAATTTAGATGCAAGTTAGATATTTGTTATATTCTTCTATTATTGCTATGGATTAAATTTCTGTATTCACACAAAAAATTTCCTTATATCTGTTTGAAGTTTTTCAGAAGTACAAATATAATTCATTTGATGAAAATTATTTATTTATTATTATTTTTAAACATCTTTTGTTCTAAACATAAATATATTGTGCATAATATGATAACTGTATGTAATCTGAATTTGATAATTTTAATTTTTTAAAAAATGTAAAATTGAATAATGACAACAAAAGATCACATGATTCACACAATTCTAATTAATTTATTAGTTATATATCTTTTAACAATTTCAAAGTGAAGGATATATAAGGAGAATAGATTGATTAATTTCCAGAACTTCATGTTATTGAAATAATAACTAAGAATTAATCTTTAGTGTGCTCTGAAATGACTAGTGATGTGTGTAGATTTGACAGCATAAAATCAAATAAATAAGTAAATAAGATTTTAAATTTTATTTTTAGATAGATTTATTTAATTATTGAAAGTAATAAATTTTTTTTGTTTTGCAAAAAAATGATATTTAATTGATATGTAGCTTTTTCTTTTTTAGATGGCATTACACCCTGGTATAAGTTCTTATATTTCAAACAGTATGACAACAATTCATAAATTATTACAAAAGAATGAAATAGAAAAAGTTGTAATTTCTATTTTAAACTCTAAAAATAAGCCTTTGAAACATTTTGTGTTTGAAATTAACATTCCTTTGGATAAAGAATTAGAGTAAATATTATTTAAAATATATTTTTAAAGCATTAATGTTATAAATGAAAATATTTTAATGCCTCTTTAAAATTTTTATCTAAGTTATTGCTTTATATTTATTTTATTTCCATTAAAATTAAAAAATTACAAATAAGCATTTATATTTAGACATTCCCTGACTTACACAATCATAGTCATGAAATTTCAGTCTTATATAGTTTACCAAAAAAGTAATTAATAATAATATATTAAAAACATTAAAATAATAAATTTTTCCAACTTTAAATAAAATATTTTTGCAAGATTATTACATTTTTGTAATAGTTTTAATATTACTATTAATAATATTAATAGTAATGTTAGCTAACAATTGACTAAGCTAGCTTACAGGATCTTTTTAAGGTCTTCTAAGTTAACTTTAGTTTTTGTTTTATTTTAATAACATTAGTCAGTACACTTAATAGCATTGTTAATTATCACATCAATAATAAACTTATTGCATTTATCATATCATGATGTAAATTATACATATGCATCACAGTTATGACAGTTACAAGGTGCGTTTAAAAAGTTTGGTGAATTGATGGATATCTCAAAAGCAACATGATGTAAAAATGTGACCATGCACATGCGCAGGGAGAGACCAATGGAGAGACAGACATAGCAAGATGCGCAAGAAACTGACACAGATTAGTCTGCTACGGGCAGTCGAATGGCGTGTGTGTGAAAAATCACATCAAATGGAAATGGAGCAACAGATAAACGTGAAGTTTTGTTACAAATTGGAAAAAATGGCTACAGAAACACATACAATATTGGTCCAGGTGTACGGAACAGACACAGTGAGCAAAAAAATGCATGTATGATTGATTTAAACATTTTTGGGAGGGAAAGGAAACTGTGGATGACAAACCATGTTCGGGTCGACCCTCAACAAGTGTGATGACCGATAACATCGAGCGGGTGTGACAGATGCTGTTGCAAAATTGCCAACTGTCTTTACAATGGATATCTGTGGAATTGGGAATTAGCAAAACACTCTTGATTGCATTTTTTGACAGGAACAGCATGATCCACCAAGAATTTGTCTTGGAAGAGTAAACCATTAATGCCAAATTCTACGAAACTGTTTTGAAGCGCTTACTGCTGTGCATCCAACATGTTTGGCCACAGATGTACAGGAGTGGAAAGTGGAGTCTGTTGCATGACATCACACACCCACATACTGTGATCCATGAACTCAACTTCTTGGCCCAACACTGTGTAATTGTTATCACACCTCCACCATACTCACCTGATCTGGTGCCTGCAGACTTCTTTTTGTTCCCTTGCCTCAAGTGGGACCTGAAGGGTACATGTTTTGAAGACTTACCAGACATCCAACGATGTGTGACATCTGTGCTTTGATCGATCCCAAAAGAGGCTTTTGCTGACTCATTCCTGCAGCTTTATCAACAATGTCAAAAGTATATTGTGTCCAATGGATGTTACTTTGAGGGTGAATAAAGGTATTTTGTTTCCATGTTTTGTTTTATTTGTTTTATGCTTCCATTCACTGAACTTTTTAGACGAACCTTGTAATTTCAAACTGGCTTATAATTAGTGAACAATTGCACATCTGCATCATATTGATAATGATCATATCCAAATTAAAATAAATAAATAAATAAATAAATAAAAACTTCTTTTCAAATTACAATTTTTAAATGAATTCTAATTTTTATAATTATTTAAAAAAAATACTTTTATTATAATAAAAATAGTTTTAAATTTAAAAATAATCAAACCTGTTTTAATAAAATCTGTATCTTGATCATCATAATCATGCTCCTATAAATAAAATAAATGCATATAAATTATTTTTTGATATTCATCATCATCAATTTTATTTATTTTTTGAGATAAGTTATCAAGGAATTTAAATAATTTCATGAATTTTTTTTTATAAATCTATATTTTTTACACTAAAATTATTTCATAGATGTAATACAAAAGATTTTTTTGTTTTAAATTACATGCATATTTTAATATTGTTTTGTATTTTTCATTTTATTTATTTATATCTAGCATGAAATAGCTACTCATTTATTTTAGCAATAATTTAAATATGCATTTTTTTTAATCTTTAATTTTGTATTTTGTAATATCAAATCATGTTTGCATGAAACAAAATAATTTTATATAAATTTAAATATAAAATTTAAGAATATTGTGCACTTAAATATAACAAATTATTTTACAATATCAATATTTGGTTCCTCACTTTTGTGGTAATTTGATTTAAAAATTTCCATATAAGTCAAAAAATCACTTAAGTCCAACAATATTTTATTTTCAATACACAATTATTCTCTGATTTATGCAAGTAATTGGGATTGAAGTTTTTTTATGTAACTTAAATTTGCACAAGTCAAAAAAATAATTTTTTAACAAAATTTCTGAATCAGAAATTCTTAGGACTAGGTAGATTAAGGTATTTATGTCTACACAACATTATGCTACTGTATTGTTCCCTGATTAAAAGGAAAGAAACAATGTTTCATGGAATGATACTTAAGATCAAGAATGAATTAGCATAAACTTTTAAATATATAAATCAACATGTTTACACTTGTAACTTAAACATTAAATATTCATACTCTGTATCTCAAAAAATAAAAATAAAAAAATTATGAAAATATTTAATTGAATTTACAGAAGTAGAGTATACTGGGTAATACTGTATATGAAAATATGTGTATTGCTCAGTCATAACTCATATTTTTTGAAATATACACTGTTTAAATAAATGTTTTATAGCGGGTATAAAACAAAATATTTAAATATATATGTATCTCTGAAATCACATAAATCAGGAGCCTATTATTTTTTATAAAAATTTGAATTCATTGCTAATATTGAATTATTAATAAAAATTCTAAATAATGGATTCATCATTTTGATCAACATTAGTATTCCATTAACAAATATGAGACATTTTATTTCTATACAAGTAATTATTATGATTTTTTATATTTTAACAGATAATTTCTTTATCATGTTTCTTCACATAATCTATTAACACACATAAAATTATATAAGATAATAATATGAAATAAGAATATTGTTAATTTTGTAATTACAATATATGTTGAAAATGTCCATTATGTTCTTGTAAACATTTATTTGTTTTATTATTTCTATCAATGCATTTTCATCAATTACATGAAAACACTTTTCAATCTTTTTCTGCAATTCAAGAATACATCAATTAATTTTATATGTTTTATTTTTAAATGCACTCCAAAGATATTAATTTTATTAATATAAGTTTAATAAAAAAATAGTAAATTAAATTAAATATTTTTAATTTATTTAAAGTTTTTGAATTGGGATAAATGGATAATTTTAAAATATTTTTAATAAATAGTGGTATTTGATAAGATAATGATGATAAGGATGTTAAGAAAGTAACTGTGCACCTATATTACTATGATATGTATATAGGTGAACAGTTATTTTCTGAATATCCTGTATCAATAAATTGTTAATGAGAATAATATTGAATATATGAATATATTATTACTTGAGCATCAAATTTTTATCTTGTACTAAGTATTAATATTTAACAGAAATATATATATTTCAATTTTATGTCATATCTGACATATACAAACATGATTTTGTAATAAATCTCTAATAGAAATTAAATAAAAAACAAAAACATATGAAAGTCTAAAATAAATTACATATTTTTTAAACTATTTTGCAGTCTGAAATGATTATATAAATAAATGTAAAAATGATTAATTTCTAAAAGAGTTTTTATTAAATATTTAGCTTATTTTACTTTTAATTTATAAATAATTTTATTAATATTTGATTATTAATGTAAATAATAATAATGTATCTTGAATGCTAAAAAAAATAAAATAATAATACATATTTTATAGTAATAATATTCATAGATAAAAGGATTTAATTTTTAAGAAATAAAAATTTGCATTTGTTGTTGATAAATTTCGCTACAAATTCAAAATTTATGAGAAATATAGCCAATATTAAGATTGTTAAATATTTGATATTTAAGTCCACAATAAAAGCACAAGAAGCAATGAAAAATAATTAAGATTTATCAGGAAAACAAAACTCAAAATTACAA
>WUQG02135673.1:0-24248 GCA_011317285.2 Androctonus mauritanicus | reverse complement strand
CATTCAGCTTAGAATTCGAAGCTGAATGTTGGCACTGAAGAGGGACTAAACATAATGTCCGAAAACCTTCTGCCAAAATAAAATTCTCTTTGCTCGTAGTGCTATGGTATTCTTCTTTACAGTTGATCCACTTATGTTTCAGTCAAATCCTATGTAAGCTGAAACAAATGTATAGTGGAGCATATCTTATATAGTGCTACTATATCACAAAGATGTAACATTAAAAATAGTTATATTAAAGAATAAGCATGTAAGTTGCCAGATGACCATGTAGTAAAACAGTCACTTATCATCTTGAAAGATCTAGATTAAATTCAGAATATCAAACATCCATTTTTACAGAATGGGTCTAAATCTGGATCTGGTTTATTACCTAAAACTAACCTAATAAGCATATAAAACACATGTACATATGATAAATGATGAAATTAAAGGAAAAATGCTCATATTTCTGCATTATAGCGTTATTTGCTTTGATCAGTATATTTTTCTTGTAAATAAATGTTTATTTATTTAAGTATGGATCTACATATGTTGGATCTATGCAGTGGTGAGCTATTAAAATTTTAACAAAGGGCTCACACTTTATCTTCTAAAAATATCAAATTCTAATTAAATGTTTTACTTTTTACAAAAATAGAAAATATAAATAATTGTGCATGCACAAGGAAACATTTTAAAATAAAAAAATTTTTTTAATTTAAAAAAATAAAAATAACTTTACTTATTGACATCTTTTAATGGAAAAACTAAAAACAGGACTTCATCTCATCATCTTGATGTTAAATAATTTGATACCGAAAATAAACTTATTGAAAACAGATGGAATTTTCCAGCACCAGTTTAAATTTTAGGTTATCTACAACATGTTTGACTGAAATTAAATGAAACCAGATAAGACTCTAATTCTCACCCTTCCCATGTTTCAAAAACTCTTCTGCAAGCTATGTCTGCCTATTCTGTTTCAGAGGGCATTATTGCCAGATTGCCACTATTTGAGATCAGAGCCAGGCTGACTAATTGTGGTGCCTGAGACAAGTTTTAAAAATGGCACCTTTAAAAATTTTTCTTTAAAAACTTTAAGTAATGAATAATAGTCTACTTAGACAGTGTTTTTTTCATGTCTTAAGGAAAATGTAGTAGTGTCACCTGGCTCTCAGCCTCATATAAAAATATAATAATGATAATCTGTGGTGCAATAAACAACAAAATTAAAATTATAATAAATTTTTAATTGAAAAATAAATACATTCTGTTTATTTTTAATTAATCTCAAATTTATAGCAACTGATAAAACACAATCAGAATATTTCCTTTTATTTATGCATTATTATGAATTTTGTCACATTATTTTTTTTTATTCTTCATTATACATTTCACATTTTTACAATTCATTTTGGCACCTATATCAGTCCAGCATTTGAGGCAGTTGTCTTGCTACCTCAGTTATGGAACTGGCCCTGTTCAAGATATGCATTCAAATACACAAATATGAGGAAGAGAAAGACTAACGTAAGTCAAAGTACGATTATGACACAAAAGATATGTTTTTTTCTTGGAATAAATAAACAAGCAAACAAAAAGAACAAGGTGATTGTAAATTAGAAACAAATTTAACAAAGAACTTGCATGAGCCACTTACAGCTCACCATTGGATCTATGTAAGTTGAGAATTGTCTATATATCATCATTCATGTGTGAAAAATAATTTCAAATACTGTTGTGAATTTTAAAAATTCACAACAGTATTTTTAAAATTCAAATACTCAACATTTTGTAACTAGATTGTATTTCAAAATTAAAAAGCATATAGATTGGATAATTTAGAACAATCCCCTAAATTTTAAATGTTCAACAATATTTGGTTCGTGAAATATTTTATGGATTATAAAACGGATACAAAAATAATTATGCACAAATATTATTTTTATTATATTAATAAAACATTTATAGTTTATTTTAAATGTTTTTTTTTAAATATTTCTTTACATAAAGAAAAAAATGAAGAAGAAATTTCTAATAACAATGCAACTCAGCAGAATCAAAAAGCTAAAATTTACAGTGAAAATTGTTTCTTAAACTATAAATCAGTGGTTCTCAACCGTTTTGTAATGGTGGAATACTTTTGGTACTAATAGAAAAATAGCGGAACACCTTAACTGTCTAAAGAAGGAAAAAATTAATAAACTACAGAATGGACAATACAAATATGTATTTTTGTCTCTAACAAATAATAAACTAATATCCAAAATCAAACTATAGTCTATTTCACCTTAACATCGGTCTGACCTTAAGAAATGACATCACCATGTGACCTAGGCACCTAACAAGCAAAAGTGTGTTCCTCTGCCAATAGATATTTTAATGCATAAATAGGAATATAAATATTATAAGTGAATGTTAACCAAGTAGAATTAGAATATCTCAGTTATTTATGTGGAATTGTATCAAAACTTAGCTTTAGAATTGAAAGATCAAACGTAAAAACTTAAAATTTGAAAACTTCTTTACAACAGGCGAAATGCTTGCAGCGACAACAGACTAACACTTGCGGCAACTCAATATAAATTCATGAATACACGATACAAATAAAAACTAAAAACCGTTGGAGTGGATAGGAGTAGGACAAATAGACATGTTGCCAAGTTGTTCAATTTATCGCAAAATTGTTTTTATTACAATATTCCGATTATCGAATATTTAATACTTAATTATTTAACAAGTTACTTTGCAGAACACCTTGAATAGGTTCATGGAACACCAGTGTTCTGCGGAATGGCAGTTGAGAACCACTGCTATAAATATTAGTTTAATGTTAATTATGTACTAATATAGTAAATTTCTTCATATTCATAAATTCAGTATATGCAAATTTTCTTATTCACTATAAAATATTGTAACTATTATTTGATATTCATGAGTTAAAATTTACTTATTTGTAGTTACTGAGTCATCATGGATTATTTTTAAATTAGGTTAGTTTATGTTTATTCTGATCTAATCCATAGAGAATATATTTGATAATAAATCACTTCACATTTTCATTATGAGCTGGCCAATATCCAGATAGGGCCAATCAGAAAGTTGAAGGATAGAAGTCAAGTTTGGACTTTGCTAAAAAAAAATTATAGGAGTGAATTTGGAATTGAATCTGGATTTTCCAGATGGAAAGTTGACTATGTTATCACATAGCCATCTGGCCAAGAGATCATTTTTAACCAGTTGGTTATAACTGTTATGGAAGATATGCAGAATGAAGTGTGAATGTTGGTACTTTCTCTTGCATATTTTCTCTAAGTACATTGAATGTCTTCTATATCTCTCAATCTTCTTTCTACTTATCTTTCAGAAGCTGATTGTTAATCATCATTATCTCACTTTATATTATTGTATGTTAGTCACTAAAACTACTCAAATGAACAAAAATATTATTCACTATGCTATTAGCAGTCAAATACTTTGATTTTATATTACATTGTTGCTATGCCATAACCCTGATTGATGATGTAGCATTAGCTATAACAGTCACTTACTATGAAATTGGTATATAATGTACACTTTATTTGTCTCTCAATCATATAGTTCTACCATTGCTGATCACTTGCACTCATGACTCTCGATTAACTGGACCTCATCATCTCGTAAAATCTCTCTCTTAATCTCCCTGTACCTGCATTTGTCCATTCTCACATTCCCCTAGTCTGTCATTTATCATTTGTTGACAGTCAGCATTTCTGATCATCTTACAGATGTCATGATTGAGTCTAATTGCAAATAAAATGAATATTCTAGAATTTCTATGCAAAACTTAAGCTTATTGAGAACATTGAATTGCTAAATAAATTTCAAAGTAATATATTAGTAAATATTTTTGTATTTGTCTTTGACATGAATTAACTGTGCAACTTTTATTTTGATTACTCAAACTTTAATTAGTATAGATAAATGCTTTTTTCATGCTATTTACATCATAAAATAATAATTTATATAAATATTAACATAATGTTTGAAAAATTTTATTTCAAACATTATATTATTCAATATTTCCAAAAATATTAGAAAAAAGAGAGAACCTTGGTTCTCAAGTACCAGATCATATTTTTTACATGGTATTATGTTCAGTATTTGCAAATTTAAAATTCACAGTATTTTACAAAAATATAATCTTGTAAATATAGAGGATTTATTATAGTTGACCAAAAATAATTTTATTGTTTACTATATTTGCATAAATACAAAATCTGTTTTTGTATCTATGTTAAAAGAAGACCAAGTTTTATATTTACTATACTATATTTGATTTTCAGATTAGTCAAAATGTTATAAAAATAAATAATAGAATAGAATAGTACACATATACAATAGTAAAAATTTTAGAAGAATACATTATGATGCAATATCAAAAACTCAGATTTAAAGATTGGCAGTCATGAAAAATAGTTCTATTTCATTTTGTTGAAAATCCAAATAAATCTAAAGAAACATTCAAATTTTTATTAAATTAATTTTATTAATTAAAATATTGCAGTATAGTGGCCAGTGCTGATTCAAGAGATTATGCCATCCTTTGTCAATTTTATAATTATAGTTAAGTTAACAGAAAAATGGTGCAACAAAACAACATTCTGTTTGCTTTTGGTGCACCCTCTCTTTAATACTCTTAGTAAGTGCAACATGAGCCCATTCCTTCAGCAAGTCCTGTTATTGGTATTTGAAAGTGATACTTGGACAGAAAGGGTAAGATTGATTTGTTTCAAAGAATTTATTAAATTACAGTATTATTATTGTTTTGCTTTTAAGGAAAAAAAGATGATAATTTTTTAGTTTATTATTGATATTATCAATATTTAGGCTAATCAATGAATAATTCATATACGATTCTATTATTGAAATTGAAACATTTAAAAATATCTAAACAAATTTTCTAAACTGAAACATAAAAATTAAATGAATTTAAATCTGAACTGAAATAGAACAAAATAATTATGTTAAAATATCATTACTATTTCAATCATAGATGATGATGATATTATTATTATTATTATTAATTGCAAACACAACAGATCACCTAGTTTCTAAATCATTTAGTTATTTCTGGTTTTGAACTCAGAATGGGCTGAAAAATATAAAAGAATAAGCACATACCATTCTAATTCTTACCTATTCTTTTGGAAGGAATTATACTCATAGATACAAACAGATCTTGACAATCTCCAAACAAAACACACATTACTGACAAAATATAAATAACATCATCCTAAATTATCCATTAAGAAAATATCCCTTCTTCATACTAAAGGGAAAGACACCTTATTAATATAAAAAATATCTGTGCAACAAATAAATCAACATATCACAAGAATATTTCTTTGTCAAACAAAATATCTTGCATTTACATAATTCAATTATTCTCAAAATTGCAAGCATTTCTCTTAATCTACACAATAAAGAAAACAATATTAAAAATGTTATCACTGATAATGTATAAAAATTGATTTTAAAATTAGAAGGTTTTTTATAGAAAGATATATATATATTTGAAAAATCAAGACATTGTTAGAAAACTATCATAATGTTGGTTTGTCCAAGATGGTTTGTTCTCTGAGTCCAAAGATTCATTATAACTTATTAAAAGGCCAAATTGATTTGGCAGTTTTCATTGTAACTGAATAAATAAATACAAAAAAATGCAACAACAATAACAATGATACAAAAAATAATATTTATTTAATAAAAGACCAGTTTATCTAGACAAAAAATTATTAAAAATTTATTTTAAAGGGCATTTCAATTAATGACAAATGCACAACCAATGAAGCAATCAAACATATTATTTCTAGTTGTGCAAACTCTTTCATAGAACAATTATAAACATATAAATGTAATCAGATTGCCAAATTCATTCATCAAAAACTAGTTACAAAATATGAATTGAAATCACAAATAGTTCCATATAAAAACACTACTATATTGACATATTTTTAGAGAACATGACACACACATTTATTTGGACAGAGCTAAAACATGTCATTTTATTATAACAGACTAGATTCATAAACAACAGAAAAATACATATTTCATAGACATTGCTATTCCTAACATAAATAATAGTGTATATATCAATATATAATGCCAAAATTCCTAACTACAAATATTCCCTGACTTAAACAGATAATTGAATCAAATGTTTTTACATAACTTGAATTTTGTAAAAGTTGGAAAAATAATTTTTTAACAGAAATTCTGAAAAATCTACTGAAGTAAGCGGACTATTGTAATTGCGCTTACACCATATTATTAGCCATATTGTTCTCTAACTAAAAGGTAAACAATAATGCATAGAACAGTATTGTACCAGAAGTATGATACTTAAGATCAGCAAGCAATACACAAAATGTAAATAAATCAAGAAATTTTAAATGTTTAAACTATTTTCTTTTTACTTGTGACTTACAAATACAATAAATGTTTATGCTTGTTACCTCAAAAAAAGAAAAGGTTTTTGACAATTTTTATGCAAGTTCAAATTTATGAAGGCCAGATACATGTAATTTGGGGAATACCTATATATAGATTTATACATAGAAATAAAAATTCAGTGATATATAGATAAAATGGTCGTGATGCCAATTATCTCACTGCTGTTATTCCCAGAACTGCACCAGTTAAGTACTGCAAATACTAAATTACACAAGAACTTTTATTTACACCTACAAAAAGTAACAGTTTTAAATATGCAATATAATTAGAAATTTCTCAATAAGATATCACACAATCAGTAATACTCATGAGTACACAATAATTTTTGTTCTTCTTTGTATAAATAATTGATATATTGGCTGTCATAGTAACTTTTGTTCTGTATAAAAGATTTTTCAGTCACA
This sequence comes from Androctonus mauritanicus, assembly GCA_011317285.2. Taxonomy (NCBI): domain Eukaryota; kingdom Metazoa; phylum Arthropoda; class Arachnida; order Scorpiones; family Buthidae; genus Androctonus; species Androctonus mauritanicus. Next base: position 17,364 of record WUQG02135673.1, on the reverse strand, counting down.
TGATGATGATGATGGTTTTTTTAATTTTAAATGGATATAAATTATTTAGGTTTATGGTTACAAAAATAATAACCACATAAATTTACACATAGTTACTATATATTATTATTATTTTTTATTTCAAAACTAATTGTAATTAACTTTAATTGTCAGAGACTACCTTTAGGATTATAAATAAATAATACTTTATTACAAATTACTGGTATATTAAAATTTCAAATTATAAAATTAATTATATTCAATAATTGACATTTATTGTTATCATTTCTTAATTGTGAAGCAAAGAGCAATTGTAAAATCTTATGGCATTCTTATTAAATTTCAAATGCCTGTATTTATAAAATAAAAATTTTGCATTAAAATTTATTATTTATCTTCATGAGAATGATATATTGCAAATGAGTTTCATTCAAAATTTATAAATAAAATAAAAAAAACTCATACAGTATACAATATTATAATTCAGTATTCTATTTATTTAAATGAAAATTTTATTAAAAAAATAGGCAAATCATGTTTATAGAATAATAATTATATAGCACTTTGTGAATGTTTGTTTTGCTCTCTCTTAAAAATATTTTTATTTTATTTGCAAAAGCTTTATATATAAAATATTGTTTCATATAATGTGTCCAGAAATGCTGGCACTATCTTCATATATGTTATTCTTATCAAAATAAAATTAATAAAAAATCACTTTAATTTGGAATTAATTTTCAAGAAAAAAAACTAAATAAGATAGAAATATCATTATATAGTTTATCTCAGATGTGTGAACTTAGATATGAATTTACTTTATCTAGTTTTTTTCTTATCAGATATGAAATTTATTAATATAAATCTATAGTTTAATTAAAAAAAATAGAAATCCAATAAGAATTATCATATATAAATCTAGATAAATTTAATATTAATATTCTCTCTAAACTACCAAAATTGTTTTTTATATTGTAAACATTGCAATTTTGTTCCTATTTTTTTCATTTATATTATGAATTTGTATAAACAAAGCATTTTTGGCAGCATTTTTTAAATTAATATTGTTTTCTTTTTCAATTTTGATAGCATTTTTTAATTGTATCACTGTGCATAATAATACCATTATGGTGCTATTTATGCATATATACACATCTAGCTAAACACAGTTCTTTTCTTAAAAATTAAATTCTAAAATAAAGATACACAGCACTAATCAGAAGAGAGTAAAATTGCTCTCTCCTGATCAGCTTTGTATTTTATATGTTAAGTTTCACATTAGGAAATAAAATATGAATTAAATTCTAAGTTGAAAACAAAAATGATTAGACTTATTTTCATTTTGCAGTTTAGAATTTTTTTTGAATTAAAAGCTTCTCTATTTTCTAGAAATTTTCAACATTGCAAGTATTGTATCTGGATTTTCACTCTTATTTTTCTTTTTCTTCCTCTTCATTCTCTTTTCATAAGCTAAATTTTAAATATAATTCAAAATTTTCTATTATACTTATAATAATATATTTTGATGAGAAATAACATATATATATATGAAATGCCATTTTTTCTGGGAGATCTTGTATATACAGAGTGAATTGTAGCAATTTTCTATTATTATTTTATAAAATTCTAATTAACTAGATATAAGAAAGAAACTGGAAAGATACAAGAATTAGTAAAATACAGTCTGGAAACTTTGAAATACAATCTTTGCCAAAAATAAAGCTAAGATGTTGAAATAGAAATATAGTATAAATATACTAAAATAATTCTTAAAAATAATAAAATAAGATATTGTTGGCTTATCCAATATAATTCTATGCAAATTTCTATTATTTTATATCTTCCTATATTTCATTTATTATGATAGATATTTGAAATTTACATCATTCTTGATATTTTCACACATTTTGTTTTTCAATTTATTTTTTCTATTTTATAAATATTTTATTAATCATTTAAAGCAGTTACAAAAAAGTGTTGGTAGATAATTTAATTTCACAAATTTATTGGTACAATTACTGCAAATTCATCAATCAAATTAATTCAATCAAAATTAGGAAATAAATTTATGGTCACAAATCATTTATATTTAAAACAATGTTTTCAATGGAAATTACATAGCATAACATAATCTTCAGACATATGTCCATCATCAGTGTAACAATACTGGAACAAAACATTTGAAGATAATTTAAATTTAAAAACTTAATATGCATTAACAAATTCAATATAAAATTAAGAAAACAAAAAAAAATTACACATTACATACATACATACATACATACAATTAACTGCTTTTACTCTTTACTGATAATATTAACTTAAAAACAGCAGTTGAGAATAATCATAAACTTCTTATTTAACATCAAAAAGTTAATGTTTTTGATAGATTACTATCCTCTTAAGGCTAGACAATTGAACTAATTTCAAATTTCCAAGGCAGTTTACATACAGATTCACATGTTGTGATTCTGTATAAACTGCCATCAGTTTTATTTAGTACATGTAATAAATAAAATTGATTGCAGTTTGTTAACTTCTGCAAGTTTATCTTATCTTCCACTTAATTTGCAGTTACTAATGTTTTTTATTTATTTTGTAGTACTGTGTATTATATACTATATGTGTTTGTAATATGTAATTTTTTTGTTTTCTTAATCTTACATTTAAATTTAAAAAACTTAGCATACATTAGCAAATTCAATTATTTTCAAATGTTATTTTGTTTTCTGTGGTGTTATACTGAAGATGGATATATCTCCAAAAACACTGTTATATTTTATTTAATTTTATGTTAATAAAAATGATTCTTTGAAGCAGTTTACTCCTTTTATAATCTCAGAAATTTTGTAAATTAGTTGAGATTCCACTGTCTTCTAATGAATAAACAAAAGTAACGGCCTTTTTAGACAGGAATAAGAAAAAAGACTGTTATGACTAGGAAAAATTGTACCCATCAAAGATGATCTGATAAAAGAAAAAACTAGAGAAACATTACATATTTTAGATAAAAAGAGAACTTCAGTTATGCCAGTTAACAAACTCAACCTAATGACATTAGCAGAGCATAGAAAACAAGAAAAAATTACACATTATAAAATAATAAATTACATACATACAATTAACTGCTTTTATTCTTTAAGGATAATATTAACTTAAAAATAGCACCTTCCGCAGAAAGTGCTGTTTTTAAGTTAATATTATCCATAAAGAGAATATCAGTAAACTAAAGAATAATCATAAACTTTTATTTAACATCAAAAATTTAATGTTTTTGGTAGTTACTATTATTACTCTTTGCTGATAATATTAACGATGTCTACATAAAAGACTATAAAATTATAATAAAAAGTTAACAAATTCTTTATATACTGTATATATTTATTGTTTATGAAGATAATGATATGATAATTAATTAATTCAAAATTATGATGATGATGTATTAGAACATATCAAAATCGTTATTTAAACAATTTTTATGTGCTCTTATACATGTGTTCAAAATGAATAACTTTGATTTATAGAATTTCAACTGATGAGGATGTATACCAAAAGTACTTTTCATTAAAGTCTATTAAAAGATTTTTCTTATTTCTGTCTAAAAAAGCTGTTACTTTTGTTTTTTCTCAGAAATCTCTTCTTTCAAATATAATAATACAGTATTAGTTTTCATTTACATTAGATGTCATCAATTACTGCTAAATTTATCATTGAAACTATTATATCAAAATATCATTTACCTATCTAATTACTTACAAAATATTCCTAATATAGGTAGGCCTTGACTTACAACAACTTGATTTATGACAATTTGCACTTATGATGGCCAAAAAGTATTACTAAAAATTCTCTAACTCAACTTTGCTGCTTGCATATATCTATATATATCACTATGTTATCCCCAGCGATCCCGAGCCTGTTAAAATTTCAACACAATTACATAAAAATGAAAGATTCTACTTATTTCTTAATAACAGTTATAAAATACATGAAAATCCTTCTTATCAGATTCTTATCCTTCTTCTTTCTTATTCCTTCAGATAAGAAGGATTTTCATATACATGAAAATCCTTCTTATCTGAATTCCTACAATTATGAAGTATAATTACTATATATACTCGTGTATAAGTCAAGGATTCTTTCTACAGAAAAATTTATGAAGAATGGAATCAGCTTATACATGGATCAATCAAAAATTTGATTCAGTCACATCATATTCCTGTCATGCCTTCATGCCAGCCATGCATTCCACCATATTTATTCCCAACAAAGATTGTCATTGTAATGATTGTCTCAATTTTTCTTATTATGAAAATGCAGATATGTATGTTTGCATTTTCCTAATAATACATAAATTAATATTTTTGTAAATATTTAAATATTGGATACTACACAGATACAATCAAAAATATATGAAGCAGTTCGACTGCTTCTTTTTTGTGTTAATAGTGATCCTATGGTAACAGCTGGATTGTCATATTTATTTCTAAAAATGCTTATTTCTTCTCAGTTACATTATTAAAAATATGTGGATGTATAAAAATGTTCATATTTAAATAAATTCAGAAATATTAATTTATCAAGCCTCCATATATAAGACTGGGAATGTATAGATAGATCTCTTTTAATGAGTAAACATGACTGCTGCTAATGCATGTCCATTAGTTAATTCTTACCTGGTGTTTGGCGTAGTTTGGCCCACGAGGCCCTTGTGCCATTAAACGTCAACAAACCAACCAACCATTAGTTAATATTAAATAGAAATATGGCAATCTCCAATGTTTCTGATCAGCAATTTGTATATTTTTGGATAATTTTGGTCATTTAGAAAATACAGAATGATTATTTTTCAGTGATTTCAGATATCAGATTTGTACTTCTGATGATGATGTGTGCTGATTGATTTTCCACTCATATTAGTTACAGAAAACTTTGTTATGTGTTTTGATTCTAACTTTTTTCTAATCGTTTAAACTTTGTTAATTAAATATTTTTACTGAGATTCAAGAATAATGAAAAATTTTAATATTTCTTTGATATTTTCTGCTGAACAAATACTTAAATAAAATCATATTGTAGAGAAACACAATATGATATGATCATATTCTGCTCTTTATTCAGCTTTTTCTTAACATTGCTTTATAATATTTAAATGCTATAAGTCTGAAATTTTATTTGAGTGGCTTATTTATTCTAATAATGAATTGGATTTGGAAATTTTTTAAAATCATAAAAGAAATCATTTATTTATTTCAATTAATGTTATATTGTTTTAATATTTGAAAGTTGAGAATCAGCTTATACACACACTTCATATTTTTACTGATTTTTAAACTATGAAGTCAGAGGTCAACTTATACACAGATCAGCTTATACATGAGTATATATTATATCAAATAAATTGAATTAAAAATCATCAATGTTTCCTTATCTGTAATAAAAATGAAATTTTATTACAGAAATATGATAAAATATATTCATATAACATGGAAAAAAAGGAGATACAAATAATTTTGATCATAGTCCTAGAATATATATATAATAAGCAAATTTTCTACTTTCCAGATTGAACTGATTAGCAAATCTCCTGAGTTCTTCTAGTTCAGTCAGCACTGGTTACAGGTTTTAGCACCATATCTATTGATCATATCTATTTAAAATATAATGATGATTTTAGTTAGCAATTTAATTAACAAAAATCATCATTAAGCATTTCTCTAAAAAAGTTATAGTAGATATATGACTAAGGGCTGGTTACACGAGTCTTATTCTGCAGATTTAGCTTGCTGTGTTGCACAAAGTCAAATCTCTAGGATAAACTGATGACTAATTTAACCAGCCAATTTTGGGCAGGATAAAATTTATTCTATAGATTATCCAGCAAAATGCTATGGCGGAATACAGCAGCTTTTGAATTCGAAGCTGAAAATAATCTCGATTTAGATTATTTGAATTACATTTATTGTTAATCTAGAACAGATATTTCTGAAAAAGATAGATCCATTTACTTTTCATCATGATAACTTTCATGTGAAATTTATTTTAAAGAAAATCAACAATTTTATGATTACTGTCAAAGATAAGTGAAATATGCACTTCGTAACTCAAAGTCAGTTATTTTAAATTCATAAAGTAAATTCTTACTAACATATTACATATATATATGTGTATGTGTATTATAACCACATATATTGACCTACAAAAGTAAACAATAGTAAACCAAAAATATAGATCTATATTTGAGATCTATATTAGACCTATTATTGCAAAGTATTTGCTATAATGCTAGTATATGCTTAATCATACATATACAGTATTTGGTTAATATTTTTAAAAATAATGAGCTAAAAACTGAGCTGCAATTATTGAAAATAGTAAATAACTTAATCAGCATCTTCATGTTTAAGCAAGTTGCTATGGTAAAGCACATGCACAGTAACTATCTGCATGCTATCTGGTTGATAGCTAACTTTTGCCTCGTGCAACTTTCTGTACTTAATCTTTAGATTTTTGAAAGGGTTAGAGTTATTCTCCAGATAACTCTTCTGTAGATTAAACTGAAAGTCATGCAACCGGCTCTAAAAAAATTAAACAAACAGTATTTCCAACAAAAGTATACAATATGCAAAAAATGAGCCATGTATTGATAAAAAAAAGATGAGAGTCATAATTTATTAAAAATTTCCCAATAATTTTCTGTATATACAGGATGGCCATAATTAAAAAAATGTTTAGAGCCCAATAGGTAAGAATCTGTTGGACCAAACTTTGCCAAATTTAGTGTACATACTTTCCAAATTATGGGAATTTGATTTCAATAAAGAAATAAATAGTTCTGAAATATGCTATCAGGAGAAAAATGCCACTTTACACAAGGTTAAGAAGACATAATAAAGAAAACAAATGGTTACAGTTGACAATAGTTTTTATTCTAACTCAATTACAAATATGGTTCAATATATTGCATTTGCACATTTTCCAAAAACTGCATTCTATGAACCATATTTTCCACTGCAAAATGCAGCAAATGGCATCTCTATAGATTTGTCTTGTATGAAGCATTATTTGGTCCTTCAAAGTTGCGAAATTGGCCACATGTCCTTGGTAAGACAAGTTTTTAAAATATCTTCACAACCAAAAGTCACATGGAGTGAGATCAGCTAAATGGGCTAATTACTTCATAGAGAATGCTTGACTAATTATTCCAACTTCAGTGAAATGCTGTCTTAGGGCTTGTTGCACACTCACTTGTCAGTCCTATTTAAGAGGTTGTTTCATCCTGCATAAATATGGTTGTGTTGAGATATCCATGTTGTTAGAGTTGTGGAATAACAAAACTAAGCAGCATTTGCCAATATCTCTCTATAATGACAAAATAAGTCACTGGCCCTGTTGATTTGAATTCTTTGAAAAAATATAAACTAATTATGAATGAGGCAGTAAAGCCACACCACATTGTGATTTTCAGTGAATGTAAGGGAATCTGCTCAAATGTGTAAGGATTCTCAGTAGCTCAAATCTGACAACTGTGTGTATTGACAAAGCCATTGAGATAAAAATGGGCCTCATCAGCCTATAGGATATTCCAGGCCCATGCATTATCCACTTCCATCCGAGCTAGAAACAGATGAAAAAAGTGTAGGCAAATTTCTGCATCATTTGAAAGTTGTTGGACTTGGGTCATCTTATAAGGGAAAAACTTCAGCACTTTGTGTAAACTTTTTCACATAGTTGAATACAGCATATCCAATTGCCTGGATATTGCCTGAATACTGCTACATTCGTGTGCAGCATCTGCAGCTTCACTATGGCAGTTGCAACATGTTAAAGTTCTTCTTTTGATTTTGGTTTGTATTCTTGTCCTGGTTGTACTTGTAAAGATCCAATAATTTTCAAAGCGTGAGATCATTTTTTGCATACTGATAATAGTCATGGGACCTATCTATAAACCCTTTGCTATCTGGAATAACCAAACTGCAGCAGAAGTATTACCAATAGATTTGATGATAAAGTTTTATGAGCAAAGCATAATCACATAAATGGAGCATTGCATAAATTAATGATCACATCAATGTCTAATAGATCATAACAGACCCACACCACTCCTGTATAAGCTAATATCTGTGAATCAAATGATGTTAATTGACTGAAATTTGCATAATTTAGCATTTGTGAGTATGAATTTGCATATTAACTCTATGTTTAGAGCATTCCCTGGTGGTGCATTTCAGAACTGTTTTTCTTTATTGAAATTGAATTCCCATAGTCTGAAAAGTATGTACACCAAATTTGGCTGAGTTGGACCCAACAGATTCTTGGCTATCAGGCTTTAAGTACCCCCCTCTTTAATTATGGCCATTCTACTTTAAGATATTCTATAAATATTTTAAGATGAAAATAAAATAATATCAAATCTGACAAATAGCTACTTATAAATTATATCTAATAATGCTGTTTTTTAGCAGTTGATTCATATATATTATATTAATAAAAAGCTCCTACTATGATTATGTTATCTATTTGGTCTTGTATATCAATTTTATTCTAATTAGATTTTCATAAAATTTGATATTTGGGTTATATATAGAAATCTATTGAGTAAATTACATACTCTTAAAAAAATTCAGCACTTATTGCATTTTAGCACAATAACTAATACATTTATTCAGAACAAACGTTTTCGATGTTATACACATCCTCTTCAGGTTCACAATAAATCACTAACAGAAATAGAATATAAAATTTAATGGAACACAGAATAAAATTATTTACAGAATTCAAAAACATTTATACAAAACGTTTATACAAACGTAAATTACATTTTGTTCAAAATCAAATTATGGTGACAATCTTGAAAGTAGAAATATTATTATGAGCATTTTCATCAAATTTTCAATTAAAAAAAACTAAAATAAGCTTGGAATATTTTTATTAATAAATAGATGAAATATATATTATTGTTCATCATGCAAAACATATGATACTAACTATTAAATTTAATAGTTCTATATATCATTAGTAACTTAGTCAATTTATATAATATGTCATAACAGTAATAATTTTTTTCAATGTTGTTATATCATAAAACTCAAAAAATTAAGAATATATTAATGAAGACAATTTTTCACAAATATAAAAAATGCATTTGCATTGCATTATACATATACTTGCAAACTTATATATATATATCACAAGTAGTCCTCAATTTACAACTGTTTTGATTTATAACTACTCGTACTTGTCATGGTGATGTCATTAATAAATTGTGATTGATTAATATAATTTTTATGGATTTGAATTTCTGAGCAATGATCTGATATTCAGAAAGCATCCTTTTTGTGTCTGTTGTTTGTAGTTTTGTGTTTGCTATGTTTATTAAATTAATGAACAGTATTCTAGTAAACATTAGTAATAAGAAATTATATATTTTGGACATTTTATGACTTACAATGATGGGATTTAGTTTTGAATCCTGCCATAAGTCAAAGTCTACCTATATCAGGGGTATCCGAACTATGGCCTGCAATCCATTTTTAATTGGCCTGCAGCAAATTCCAAAAATATACCAGAATATGGCCTGCCACGACAATATGTGCAGCCCGCAATCTTTGCACAAGTGTAAGATTTTTTAAAATTTTATCACAAAAGTGTTAAATTATATAAACAAGCAACATAACTAATTAAATTTAATTAATTAATTATGTTGCTTGCTTATGTAATAAAGTGTCTCCTTTAAAAAGTATCTGGCATGTGCCCCACTCAATTTTCTGATACTTTTGAATATGCAACCTAATATGGTGGTAGAGAGTGAGGGTGAAAATTCATTGAAAATAAAATGCTGGTTTCCAGCATGATCGCAATATTTTTCTCTACAATGAATATCTTGTGTATCAGAAAGTAAAAACAATTTTTTTATTTGCAGCCTGTTAGAGACCTTACAGAAGTCCGTGTGATCTACGGTCAGAAAAGTTTGCCCACTCCTGGAATTATATAAATATATAAAATGGAACTTTATGATTAAATATATTCACAAGTTAATAATTATATTTTTTTTGTAAAAGTGTATATACAGGGTGAAAAAAACTTTGTTGTAAAATTTTGTGTACTGATAGAGGACATCAAAACAAGTCAAAAATGTCTAATGAACATATGTTGCTAAATCACACCATTTTTGAGTTATTACCCTTTAAAGCTAACCAATCACCATCGAGTACACACAGCATCACAGCGTGTTGCGTTGCCACAACGTGTCGCATTGTGTCACTCATCATCTTATTACTGTATTACAAAATATGCTCTCCACAGTTTTCATATGGCGTACCACCTTTCTCCATTGAATTAGTCTTGACAGCAAAGATGCTAGCACATCAGGCTTCTAATTTAAAAGTCTGGGTTTGAATTCTAGTCATGACAAGTATTGCAATATTTTTTTTTACTCTCTCTCTCTCTCACTGAGTTTATCACTTTCATTGCATTTTACTTCCTATGATTGCTACAGAGACAAGAACATCAGCAATAAAAGTGCTACTACAGTAACAACAACAATAATAAAAATAATAAAGTAAATAAATTAATTAAGCAACACATAAAAAGAAAAAATAATCGTACACATATTTTCTTCCTCACCAATGAGGAAGTCTGCATCAACATACGAGCACAGATATCAGCAAATGTTCTTGTTGAATGTTTGGGCAGATATTGTTGTGGAATTCCTCATTGGTCCTTACATTTTTCCTAATCAGCTTAATGGAGAAAAATGCTTTACCAAGAGATTTTTCCAGAACTTTTGGATGATATTCCTCTTGGAATATGAGGAAGAATGATTGTTCAACAGGATGACACTCTTCTCTACTATTCACTATCTACTGGAAATCATTTATCCATCACTTTAGGATGGAGATGGATTGGATGCAATGGACCAAGAGCGTGGCCTCTGACATCACCAGGTTTCATACCTATGAACTTTTTATATGTTTGGAATTTATATGAAGAAACTGATTTACTCCACACCAATCAGTACCCTAGAGGAGTTAGCAAGATGCATTTTCAAGGCGAGGAAAACCTTTTTTCAATATTCCTGGTATTTTTGAAAGAACTCGCAATTCTTTCCTCTGACGCTGTCAATTCTGTTTTGCTGTTAGAGAACAAAACTTTTCATTACATTTTTGTAAATTATAAAAAAACTTTTTATAGAAAATGTTCAAAGTTAATTGTCTTTCGAAAAAGAATTCAAAAAACTGAGTCAACAGTGGTAAGATTTAATTGTTTTGTAAAATTTGCAATGAAAATTAAAGATTTCCATACTGGACTTTTTTTGAAATAAAAGAAACGATGATGCCCCTTGTGATTGGCCATTTTTAAAAAGAAAATGCGCATATGATTTTTTTTTCTTTTTGTGTGTTGCTTAATTAATTTATTTACTTTATTATCATTTTTATTGTTGATGTTGTTACTCTAGTAGTTCTTTTATTGCTGATGCTCTTGCATCTGTTACAATCACAGGAAGTAAAACTCAATGAAACTGTTAAATTGATTTTCATTGCGCAAAATGATAAACTCACAGAGAGAGAGTGAGAATAAGAACAAAAAACATTGTGATACTTACCATAACCGAAATTCAAACCCATGCTTTTAAATTAGAAGCTGGCTGCACTAGCATCTTTATTGTCAAAACTAACTCAATGGAGAAAGATGGTATGCCACATGGAAGCTGTGGAAAGCAAATTTTATAATACAATAGTAAAAACACAAGTGATGCAATGCGAGGTGTTGTAGCAATGCAGCACGTCACGATGCTTTATGTAGTCAATGGCGATTGGTTAGCTTTAAAAGTTCATAACTCAGAAATGGTGTGATTTAAACCATATGTTCATTAGACATTTTCGGTTTGTTTTGATGCCTTCTATCAGTACACAAAATTTTATGAAGTGTTTCTTCACTCTGTGTGTGTATATATATATGTATATATACATTTTTACAAAAAAGTTAAAGGATATAATTATTAATTTATTTAATCATAAATTTCCATTTTATATATTTTTGGAACTTAAAAAAATAATATCTTCTATAAGGATTCATTATCATCTAATATTATATATGTATATTAGAATTCATTCTTGTATTTAATTTCTTGAAAAATTTAAATAATTTCAAATACTTTCCACTAAATAATTAAAATAAATTGAATTAATAAATTCTGTGATTGATCAATATAATTTGATCAGTATAGATTGTTTGAGAGACATATCCCCAGAAAATTCTGATGAATTTGCAGTGTATTTTAATTGCTTAATGAATTTTTTTCTATACCTAGTTATTTGGAATAATACATCATATAATATATCACTCTCTGTATATACATGCATATATTATACTATACATATATATATTTTAATATATGTATATATAATATAATATACAATTTTTAAAATTCAAATTTAAATATTTCAATATATGTATTGCCTTTTAGCATAATACTGTACTTAGAGCTTTATATGTTGGCAATTAGGCATGAATTGCTAAATTATTTTCTATAGTTGAATGCACGAATGTGCTTTGTTCAAATCAACAAATATAGGGTTAATAAAAAATACTATTCTGTTCTAAAATTTAAAGCAAGAATAACTATAAAGCACTTTTATGTATTCTTTATGCACTCGTGACTTTTCAATTAGTGTCGTTATGGCTTTTCTCTTCTGCTCTATTATCATAATTATTATAAATTGTTGAAATTCTATCTAAAACGTTCATAATATTTTTTGAATATGCATGTAATACTTTATTTGTAAAAGTTACTTTTTTATGTAATTTTATATATATATAAGTCTCTATATACTGTATACATGTAATTATTTCACTTTGATATTAAAAAATAAATACTGCAATATATGTTACTGTGCTGCATTTCAGGAACAAAACTTTTTGCATGTTTTAATTATCTGATATATATTGTATTTACCCTAATAATATAGTTTTATTTTATGGCATGATTTTCTTAATATTCTATTATTAAATATATTTATGATCTTAAAGATTTTTTTAATAAAATTTTAATATTGAAACGAATAATTTCATTAATGCATGGTCTTATTAAAATTTGGAAATTTTTAATTACCTAAGCTTTTGTGATCTTTAAATTAATTTTTAAATAATAATTGTTTATTACTGTTGTTTTTTATCAGGTTTTGTTTAAAATGTATTTGTTCGCTATCAGTTTTTTAATTTGTAATATAATATTTTTTGGCATGCTTTGTCTATTTTCATAACTTTTTCCTATGCAAATATTTTTATCATCATCTTATTGTCTTTAATCTCAACATTTTACTCTTTGATTTTGCCTAAAATGCTTTTCTATTTACAGATTCGAGTAGTTAATGCTTTCCGTAGTGGTGTAGACCCGCGCAATAATCCTACACAGACGGCATTCCTTAAAAGGGCTTCTGCTGCTGGCCTTGCCTCCACTGCCGCATCTTCTTCCTCTGCAACTAAAGGGTTTTCTTTTGAAGGTATTAGTAGCCAAACTGATTCTGAAAACTTTGGAAAAGATAATATTGTTATTGATGAAGAAAATATTTATGAAAAAAAAGATACATCGAATCAAGGAGTAGAAACTGCTGTATAAGAGCAAAAAAATTGTCCATTTAAACTGATGCCTAAAGAATATAAATTGGAACCCCTTATTGATAGTAGGGAAGTAATCCTAGAAGTAATAAATACTGGACATATTATTTAAATATTTCTGTAATAAAATTAAATCCTAACTTATATTTATTTTCTTACTCCACTGTAATTCGTTTGCGTTTTGGGAATGATAAAGCAAGATAAAACATGTCAACTTGTACATCACTTGTCATAGCCAATTTATTTCTGTTTCAGGTTGGGAGAGAAAGAAGAAATAATTATATATTATAAGAAAACTTTGCAACTGTTACCACAGAAGGAATGTTTCGTTATATCTATTCATACTGCATTTTTTTATGCTTGAGTGTTTTCTTGTGTTGATTTACAGAAGTCAAAATTAAATTCTTCTCAATATTATAGTATCCATTTATAATTGTTAATTTTTGGCATTGAAAAGTGATTGTGGAACTTCAATATATTAAAACCATTGAAACCAATGAAAATGGTTGCAAACATTTTGTGTCATACTTATTACTGCCAGCTAATCCTATTTTATTGGTCAGCTTGGAGTATCAAGTAAGACAATATTATTGGATACTTTTTATGGACATCAGATATAAAGAAATTGTTATGGATTAAGTGGTCTGTGCCTTGTAAGAACTTTGCTTGGAAGTACATCTGCTTCTGTGACCTGTTGCTGCTGTTGATTGTATTTATTGGGAAGATTTACAAGAAAGAAAAATGTCTCAAGCAATTGGGGTATTTCAAATATTGTCATCTATAGATTCTATATAGTTCAGTGTGGAAATTATAAATATCTATGTATTTGCTAGAGAATGATAGTAATTGAACTGCAGAAGTTGTGATCAAGAGAATTTATCCTGCTTATTTATTAAAACAATTTGAGAAAAGTGTTAAACTGCCAATTATTCACTTTTCTTGATAACTTTATCCTTTTACTACAAGTCATAGTGAATATCAAGTTTATAAATATGCTTCTCTACTTCATAAAAAAATTCCCCCCAAAGTGTTGATTTCAGAAATTTTAGATAGGATTTTTAAGTATGTTATATCAAAACTTGTTGACATAAGTTGACATTTTAATAGTCCATTATTACTAGGTCTACTTGTCAGTTATATAACTTTTTAAGTTTATATATACAGTATTATATATATGTATATATAATACATACATATATGTTATGTACTGTATGTAAATATATATATACATACATATACACACACAGTATAAATATATTTCTCTTTTAATATTTTAAAAATTTTCAATCATTGTTTACATAATCCTTTTGTGCAGCCAGAAGAGAGAAAGCAATAATTATCTCTTAGAGCTGCTTTGCAGTAAAGGGAGCAGTAGCAATTTTTAATTGTTATTCTATGTATCATATTTACAGCTCCCCTCATCTGAAAAGTTAACTCAAAAATCCTATTTACATTACTTTTAATAGTTCTGAAATCATTGTTATGAACTGGATAATATTGGAACATAAACCAGAATTATCAAATTATACATTGTATGATAACGGTTGAAACGGAATTTGTCTTATCCTTTCCTTCAGTGCACTTCATTATTAGTATTAATAGTTTAAAAAGGATAGATGTTATGACACTTAGAAATCTAGAAATTAACTTGTTCATCACACATTTCAGTCAAGACTTCCTAGCCAACATAAATATTTCTGTTGAATATTTTCTCTTAAACATGGTGCATTGATTGTTCAATAAAGACTGTACATTTTCCAAAAATTTCATCTGCTGTTAAACCAAATAAAACAGATATTTCCCACTTAATAGTTGTCTGAATTGATTTGATCATCATCATCAAATTTAATTTTTCTAGTGTTTATTAAAATATTCTCTCCAGCAAAAATAGAAAATAGTTTTTTGTATTATATTATAATAAAATGAATTTTTTAAATATAATAATTAATTTGCTATTAAATATTTTATATAAGCTCTAATATTTTTTTTATTCATTTGATAAAACTAAAATTTATATAATTAAACAGTACTTTAATTCAAGAGTTTAACTACAACACTTAATTAAGACAACATTTAATTAAATCAAATACAATATTTTAAGAGCATGCAAAAAAGCAGAATTGTGTTTAACAGAGTTCTAATTAAATAAATTTTTAATTTCATTCAATAATATAATGTATTAATAATTATTATTAAAAAAAATCCATTTATACATTAAACAGTTTATTCAGCTGAATTTAATTTTTACTAATTTTTTTATCCAAATTATGCTTAATATATGACTTCTTGAATAAATTTTCTTATCAGTTTTTGATATATTTTCAGTTTTTTTTTTTTTTCCATAAAATTTTGAATCAAAATGAATGTATATTATTTTACTTAACCAAACTAGAATCATGTTAATCATTTAAATTAAGATATTAAAATTAATTCAAAGTTAATTATTATAATTTTATGATTTTTGTAGCTTTAGAGCAATAATTATATAATGGTAATGATTGTTCTTTATAGTAATGTTGGTAACTTTCTAGCACAATGTTGTGAATTGGATTTCTAATAATCAAAATTGATTTGTTAAGAACACAGCAAGAAAGTTAAAAATTTCTAGTGAATATTGAATTATAACAAAAAAAATTATAATAAAAATCATAATTTTATAAGATATTTTGTGTTGTTCCAAACATAACTCCATAATAAAACATCAAGCCAATCATTTTAAATGCTTGTAGATTGATTAGTACTACTGTAACTTTCAGTCTGTCAAAACTGTATTCTGCTAAGATTATGTCAAATAACAAATTTATATAACAACTAATAGGGAAATTGAATACAATGATGAAATAATGCTTTGTGGAAATTTTTATTAAATGGAACTTTAACTTTAATATGGTCTTGGAATAGAAGGGCTGACAAGAAAATGGGGAAGAGTTCTACAATATCCAGGCTCACAATTCTTCAAGGGACCTGGTCAAGCAAACCAATATATTATACAGGCCAATATTATTTTTTTATTTTTATTTTTTTCAGTAATTACAATCAATTTTGTTTTGAAATAACTTTCTCTTTTTTATCCCTCCTATTGACATACAGAGAAAGTAGAATACAATAAGTCTGCATTTAATGTTAAGGTTATGTTCCTGAAAATCACATCTTTAACTGAAATCAAAATTCTCATTGATCTAGTGTTATAAGTCAGATTTATATTTCTATTGGAGTTATATTTCTGATATTGGAAGAAATGATATTTGGTAATTTTTCCTAGCTAAGCATTATTGTTCAATAATGGATTGAAATGAAACAAAACCATAATTTAATTGTAAATTTTAATTACTGGTATAAATTTTATATAGCAGTTATATATCATAACTTATGGATAAAGAAAATTATTGTGAATAAAGTTCAGTTTAGAATTCATAGATGTTATGTTGATGATTAGAGCCTGGATTTCTATGTACTATAAAAGCATAAAATATGCATGCAAATATGCACGAACATATGAACTTAATAATTCTCTTAATTTATCTTACAACATGATCTAAGAAGCAGTTAACCAGAATTTGTTTTATTTCTCTATATTGATAATTTGGACATAAATTTGTTACAAATTAACATTTTGCTTGTATTCTGAATTACAATACAGGTAGACCTCGCTTAGTGCGGCTTCACTCAGTGCTGACCCCGCTATAGTACAGTTAGTAATTTGAGGAATAAATTTCAATTAGTACGGATTGATTCACTATTATGCGGTTTGGAAAAATTTTGCGCCAA
>WUQG02135562.1:0-24249 GCA_011317285.2 Androctonus mauritanicus | reverse complement strand
GTCACACCAAAGACATTGTGCATAAAGCTGTCCATAAGTGTATGCTGTAACTGTTAAAAAAAAAAATAATGTTTTACGATAATATGTTCAATGTAGAGTCCACGCTGTGTCATTTCATGACAGGATGACATATTCTAGGAAGCATTTATAAATTACATCAAGCTATTTCGAACACATTTCGATTCCTCTCCCTTCATCATTTTCCACCAGACCAAATTTGATTCCTCTGGCCATGAGCCACAAATTTGAAAACCCCTCTCCTTCTATTTAAAATTTTTCTTCCGAATTTAAATGAAAAAATACATAAAATAATAGAAACTGATTAATGACTAAAAGAACTTTTTAGTCATAGAGATGTAAATTCTTAATTAGTTTTACAAAGTGATGTCATAATTTGCGTGACTTTCTTATGTCATTTATTGTCACAAATCTACTATATTTTCTCCCTAACAGCATGACGTATTTTATGGATGCTCCCTTATTATCTTTAAACTTAATCTTGTCAGATGAATTTAAGTGGCCATTTCGACATTCATTGCAAGAAAAATCAAAAAATGTTTAATAAATTCTTTGAGGTATATAATATAATTTGTCTTTTTACGATAAACAGATAGACTTAAGTCGGGAAATATTTAGTATTATAAGATTTCAGATAATACTTGTCCGATTATTTTCGCAATCGCTACTAAATTTATAGCTTTTGTATATAATAATTTTCAGATAAAAATCAGTTTAGAAGACATGAACTTTTTTAATCCTTTTTACCGGTCAAACTGGAATTTAGATCAATTAGAAATATTATAGTAAGCACGTAACGACTTATAAAAACCAGAAATGATTATCTCAGATTAGTACAAGAATAAAAAGTAAATTAAAATTTGCTCTTAAAATTTTACTATAAATCTAATTTCCTATGAATTATTGCCCATGCCCCCTTACTTTTTTCACAATAGATCCATGATTTAATTATTTAAATAATACTTTAATAATCTATATTCAAATGATAGAATTATAAAGAAGCTATTTCTGGAAGAATATATTATTACTATTATTATTCCTTTTTTATTATTTCAAACAAATTTATTTTGAATCAGTAAAATTTTATAATTTAATGTCTACGATTCTGTTCATTTAAATAAACAGAGTAAGAATCAAAATTTGTTTCTTCCAAACCTTTAAAAAGTGCTCTATAGAAATGGCAAAATTAATATAGGAAGAAAAGCAGATACGTAGATAAGTTGAAGACTTTGTAATGTCTAATTAGTAAGAAAAACAAATATCAGCTAAAGAAAAAAACGCTGCGTTTTTCTTTAAAACAACTTATAATATCAGCAAATTAGAGAAAAGTAGGAAAGCAAATTTATTTTACTGCTAATGTGAATCTGTCTCATTAACTAAACGAAAAACAAATAGGCTACTAACAAACACGAAAGACAGAAATTATTTGTCTAACAAATAAGACTATTTCGAGAGACATCATCTACTTCCTACTAGTAAGAGATCTTCATCCTACCTGCGTTAATTAAAGGAGAGATATGCTCAATCGAAAAACTTATAATTTAGGGTAACTTAGGTCTTTTACTTTCCTGTTCTTTGCCGCTTTTTGTATGCTAATGGAATAGCCCTATTGCTTATTATTAAATTTATCACGAACTTCTCACATTTGCAGTGGGATCGGCTGAGTAAATGAAGGAGCTTAATTATATGTCTATTATATGGGACTAGTTTGTTGTTACTATCTGATAGATATTAGTTTTTCGTTTGAGTTAGCCCTAAAATGATAAA
Source organism: Androctonus mauritanicus (assembly GCA_011317285.2). Classification (NCBI taxonomy): domain Eukaryota; kingdom Metazoa; phylum Arthropoda; class Arachnida; order Scorpiones; family Buthidae; genus Androctonus; species Androctonus mauritanicus. Next base: position 22,464 of record WUQG02135562.1, on the reverse strand, counting down.
TACAAGTAGATAAAATAAGAATATATAACTCGATAATATTGATCGGCGTGATCAAAGACTGAGATCGACAAATTGATCTAACTCCTCCAGAAGAAACTTTTGAAAAGGACAATCCGAAAAATAATCCTACTTCAGTATAAAGCCACACAAGACCGACAGTTAGTACATTTCCAATCATCATATCATAATGATTAAAGTCCGTTCGACAGAAGAATCAGTTTCACTCCGATAGAAAACAAAGACAAATATAACTTTTCTCGTGTTTTATTCTTAAATAAGGACATCACCCTACTCATCTTAAATATAAAAATTTGCCCGAAGATATGTACAAAATATTACAGCGGCTATACGGAAAACCGAAAATAGTGCCGCGGAAGACCTGGATTGATCAATTTAAATAGAACTCTTCAGAAATAAATCATCAAATCGGGATGAGATCGAGGATGATTAGGTTTTCCCAGTGGAGTCACACTGACATCGGGATCAAGTTCCGTCTGAAAATAAAATTATTAAAATTACATTATGCATTTTCAGTTAATCTTATCTTTTCATCTGTCAACTCACCCTATTGGATTGTTCATCTTCCCAACTGAGCTTCTTTATCCTGCGAGGTATGGAACCTGTTGATTTGATTAAATCCTGATATTTGTTCATCCTGGATAATCGGATGCGGAAGCACAGTTCCTTCCGGCGAATGGACATTAGTATCCACTTCTTCACCTGAATTAGGACGACTACCGTCGGCCATGTTGAAGATGGGATTCTCCATTCCCGATGATCTGTTGGACGGATCGTCCCGATTCTTGGCCACTAGAGGAGCTCCCGATATGAAATTGGCCATTTTAGCTACTGGAGGACGTGAATTCGAGCCGACACTTGGCAAACGGTTTCTGTACTTTTTACTAAAAACCAATTTAGAACATTTAGAACTATCGCAGATTGAAATCTTCATTGTCTTTCGATCTTATTACTTACTGTTTTAGAATATAAGTAGTAAGAGTGACGATGACGATGAGTAGAGAGCCGAGCACCACTCCGAAAACAATCATCAATATGAAAGAACTATCGTCTTTCTTTTGTTTGTGAACTATTTCTTGAACTAGAGTGTCGGGAAAACTAACAGTTGCAGGAACGCTGGACTGTCTGGGCGGTATACCATCATCAGTGGCTACTACTACTACATGGCAAGTAGTAGTATTGAGAGTATCCAGATTTCTAATTCGAAGCTCTCCCTCCCGATTGATGGAGAAAATTCTAAATAAAGAAAAGAAGTGTAAATTTCGAAAGAAAAGAGATAAGAAGTAGCAGTACCAGTTCAGGCACAAAAAAAACTTCAGAAAAAAAAAGAAAGATTATCGACACCTGGCAAAAGCTCCTTTCAAACTGAGTTCGACGGAATCATTGACGTCTAAATCATTCACCTAGTTAAAAAAAAAAAAAAAAAAAAGATTTAAAATAACTAGGAATGTGCACCACTGAAAATTTTATACCTTACCTGTATTCGGCCCACCAGTGTACCGGATCGAATGTTGGATCCCTTTACTACGAAGCTGTACTGATTCTGACTAAACTGCGGATCGTGATCATTTACGTCCACTATGCTGATATTGACTCGAGCCACGTCGCTCTATGACAGAGAAAAAAGGAAATCACACTCGTCTCAGAAAGCTTTTATAATCAAAAGTACAGTTACTGACCTTTGAGCCATCCGTCACCAGAACGCGTAATCTATAGTGCTGCCGCGTTTCGTAATCCAAAGGCTTGACTACCACCATTTCTCCTCTAAAATCGAAAGATCGGTTAGAATTAGAAAAAACACTACTTAATTAAATTATGATTACCACTTACGTGGGATGAATGGCGAATTCTTCAGTAGGATTATCCAATAAGCGAAAGGTAAGGTGCTACAAAATAGTCAAAATGAGTTATCTTTGAACAGAAAAAGAAAAACAAATGGAACTAATTCTTACTTTGTCTGGTGGTTTAGTAGTCTGAACGGTCAGAATCACCTGTCCGGGAGGAGCACTTTCCAGAACAGAAGTAGCATAATCGGTCTGAAGAAAAGCCAATTCTTGATGGGCCGCAGCTCGGGGACCTACGATGGATAATGTGGTCAAGGCGTATCGATCGGGATTATCAGCCTGGGTAGCCCTGACCACTAATGTGAGAGGAAGAAAGAGATCATCGGGTAGGGCAGTTCGCAAACTCACTTGGCCAGAATCTTCTTGAAGACGAAAGTAACCATACTCTGTGGTATCTGTATAAAAGAAGAAAAATCACAAATGAAAGGAAGAGATAAATTAGAGAATACAACGTTTTAGCCTTACTGGAATCGAAAGAATAGATGATGGGCGAGCGAATTCCTCGATCAGGATCTTCCGCTTTCAACGGAGAGGGGGAAGTCTTTAATACTTTACCCTAAGGCAAAAAATAAACCATCATTAGCTAGAGTATATTTTTCTAAGATTCTATTTTCTTACTTACAGGTTTAGGATTATCAGGCAAAGAAGCCGTATATCGATCAGAAAAAAATTTCGGATTCTGATCGTCTGCATCTAAGACATTTATGGTGACTGTGGTAAAGGAACTCTGCGGCGGTTGACCTTGATCCTACAAAAGAGTTGAATTAGATGGGATTTGATCTTACAAGGTACACACTCTATATAAGGTATAAGATATAGGGTACCTGAGCTCGAACAACGACATTGAAAGTTGGAAGAGATTCGTAGTCTAGACTAGCATTCAGTATCAAAGTTCCATCCAAGGGAGTGTTAAAAGCCACAAAATTCTGAAAAAGTAAAAAATGATCATGAAAAATGAAACTATGTGATAGAGATCAGGCTTTACTTACCGAATGTTCTTTTTCTTCCACATAGTATTCGACAGTACTGTAGGGCCCAGTCTGATCTCTGTCAATTGCTCTGATACCTCGATAGATAACCGTTCCTATCACTGATACCTATTGAGAAACAAAGTATGAAAATCGGGCCAATGCGTTTCCAAGTAGTTTGTCCATTCTCTTACCTCGCTGACATTAACAGTGTAAGGAGTTCCAACGAATTCCGGTCGATTATCATTGGCATCTGTCACGATTATTCTGACGGGAATGGTGATACTCTGAAAGAACAATATTGTATCAAATCTATTAGTTTTACCCGCGCGCAGAGATCTGAATTTTCAATGCCCGTTCATATAAATAATAATTAGTAATAAAAATACAACAATTCTCTATTAGATGAAGATAAATTTTTATAAAAAATTACATAATTTCTTTTCGTTCTGTTCGATTAAATGTTAGATGAAACTGATGAAAATTAGTTTTTATAAAGAAGCTTTGTCAAAAATGAAATCCTTTCCTTATTTGAACTATTTTCTTAAGCCCTTTTCATTCCATTTCTTGAAATGATCGTGACAATTACACCATTTTGGACATTCTTTCGATAGCATTCTTTCTAGACTATCATTTCTCCAATTGGGGTTGAAATGGCCTCAAGATTTATTAATGTTTATTTTAATACTTGGTTTACAACTTCTTTCCATTTTTCTCTGAAACAAATTACTATAAGAGTCCCTTGCTAGGCGCATAAGATATCCATTTGTCATTCAAGATATTCATTGTTTCTCAAAAGATATTCATTACTTCTCAAGAAGGATCCCAGATCTTCAAAAATCAATTCTTCGCCCTACAATTTTTCCAGGGGATTCAGGACCGATGCTTTGATTCCACTATTCATTTATTGCGATGGAATCACTAGAATGTGGATGATTCGTGAATGAACTCTGGAATAGTCTCGCTACATAACTAACAAAACAACGAAGATTGAAAAGCATATAAAATATTTTGATGAAGAATTCAGAAAATTAACTCATTGATCATAGTATAATTTGATTATCTTTCTACATAGATCTCTTTAATAAAATATTCTCACAATAAACTAAGGATTATAGCTCTCAATAAATTGTTTCCCTAAATGAATAACAACTGTTCCCTTGGAAGATTTCCTTTTCTTTCCTAAATTATTTCCCGCTGTTTTCTAATTTATAAAATACAGATGATGATTCTCAAATATTCTATTAATTAACGAACGGGCTATTTTTATTTCAGATAATTGTTCGGTTTATGGTTTATAGTTTTTTCATAGCTGACAATGGGAGGTATTTCGTTTACTTTCCATTTTTTTAACATTGATAATCCAAAGATAACGCAATGTTTAAATAAGCGCAAAGAACAATGAACTTTCCGGTGCTTCTGGCGTGAGTCTGAAAATGGGAAAAGAAATCGAAAGAATACTTACTAGTTCGTCGCTTCCTCTCTGTGAACACACCACTTCGAATTCAACACCGGGTGGACCTTCTAGTCCTTCTTTGTCCAACTTCTGTGCTAAAACCAGCCACTTGGTGCCTGGATGGATGACCACAGGCCCATCAGCCGGTTCTAAACTTAGATGGATGGTACCATTATCTCCCGGCTCTCCCGAAATGGACAGTGGGCCCAATCGACTTCCTACCAATAAAGAAGTTGTTTAATGATAACGAGAGATTGTTTTCGTATCTTCCAACTTACCTTCGGCCGTATTTTCGTTGACAATGATGGTTTCCGAAGATCCACCATTAGTGAGGTAACACAGATCGTCTATAAAAAAAAGGGCGGGGTGAGAACCGGAAGGGAGGAGGCCTCCAATCTCTTCGACCAAAGGAAGCCGTCCGGGACCAAAGAAGGTCGACATCAAAAGACAGGAAGAACTCCTTTCTTTGGGTGGTTGGCGGGGCGGAAAAAACCCCACGGGCCCCCGAACGCTCCCGAAGGCGCGACGTTCCGCCAAAAAAAAAAAAAAAAAAGAGAGAGAGAGAGAGAGAGAGAGAGAAGGAGGCCGAGAAATCAAGATTGACTCTGGAGGTCCGGAAGTATCAATTAAATGGGCACTTACCTGGAGTGGCATAGATTAAGACCGAAAAACGTAGCCACAGATACAAGAAGACGGAACAGATCCACCGAGTCCGGCGGCGCATACTGGCTAACCTACGAGGAAACAGATACATTGAAATTATTCCTGCTTAAAGGTGCATAATAAGTAGCAAAACGATTTTTATTAATAATCTCAACTTCTCTGGATTAAATTTCTAGGAATAAATTACTTTCCTTAAAAAATTTCCATACAAATTATTTTCTACAAGTTTTTCGGTTTTGTTGAAGCTATTATTAAATTTCACAAATAAACTACATTTAAATTTAGTATCCGCAGAAAATTTGCCTGATTTAAATATTTGTATCTTATGCAATATTAATTAGTTCAAGACGGAAGAAAAGTCTGGAACCATTATCTTCCACTCTAGAATCAGGAAAGTGATATTATTGCAGAAATTTCTTAAAATTGGCTGAACACTGAATGAGACTACCGTTGCATAAATGAAAGTGAGAACATACATATAATGCCTAACTTATGACCCAGATATAGTGAATTTAGGCAAAGTTTTTTCCTCTTTTAAAAGAGAACACTTCCTCATTAATTAAAAATGTAAAAATTAAAAATTTAACAAAATATATCTAACATAACATTTCAATGATAAAAAATAAATTAAAATATATTTTGATAGTGTTTTGTAAGTTATAAATACTATGCTTAATAAAAAAATGAATATTTTTAAAATATTTTGTATATTAAGTAAAATATTTTAATATTAAAATCAAATATTAAATTTTAATAATATTTTAATAAGATTTTATAGCTATTTAATAATCTTTATGATAATTAGGTTCAAGTTATAAAGAAATATAAATAGTAATAAAAAGAAAAAATTATAATTAAATATTGTTTATTAATATTTTTATTATTTTCAAAAAATATAATTAAATATTTATATAAATAGAAATAAAAGTATTTTAAAAACTAGAAGATTAAAAATTTGTCCTAGACCTATGTCTTGTTTACAAAAGCGCAAACTCGGCCCTGCCCATGTTGATAGATTACTAGTCATACTTTTCCAGTGGATATTGTTTTCTGAGTTAGTTTTCAATTATTTTAACGTGAAATGTTAATGATTACAAAGAGAGTGCAATAGTTGTCTTCCTTCTACAAATAGAGTATTACTTCTGTTAATTTTAAAAAATTAAAAAATGTTCTCAAAAATTTACGAGCCAAATTTTCTATAGGCTAATTATTTTTATTTATCAATTTTTTAGAAGACGTATTAAATTATTATAATTTTATTATTAAGATCTAGCTTTATATTTCTTTTCTATGATGTTTTACGCCACTTTCACTCACGACAGTAAGCAGCAAACATTCCATTGCCCACCATGGGCAGCCCATACACCTGGTGGGGTCAACCATCAGGTGGAAGATGGGGTTCAACGAGCCAGGACTGGATTCTTTCTGAAAACACTGGAGGTATGGGACCATTTTACATCGTATTATTTTAAATAAAACAAAACTTTTCAAGAATTAAATATTCTATTTATATTTATTAAAATTTGTTTTATTCCATTATCATATTTTTTTACAATTTTTTAAAGAAAATTTTTATAAACATATCAAAATGTCAAAAATGCCCCTATGTAGGACAAATTATAACAGATAGCAAAAATATAAAAAATAAATACAAAAAATTTATATATAAATTTAACATAAATAACATATACTGTATATAGAATGTAAATTCGCATAAAATATACTGTCCTGTACTATATATTATATGCATCCTTACAACTAATTATAATCATCTTCATCACATTCTGATGCTCAGCTGATACAAACATAAGAAGCAATTCGAAATAGCCATTACTTGCACATTAATATTGACCCAGATTTTTACAAGAGAGACGTTGTACCATTTTCCTCCACTTACAAGTTAGACTTTGAAAATATGGGCGTACACAAATAATTTAATAACTTACCCCCTTTAAAAATATGATAACTAGTCACAACGATACTATATGGATTACGATCGCGTTTCATTCAATAGGAATGAAGTATAAAAATAATAATCCTACGAAATAACATCTACAGATCTGTACTTGTAAATTCTACAATTAAAAGTATGCAGCCTTCAGCCATTTCTGTAATATTGTACTTCATACTGTCTGATATTTAATTTTAACTTAAGTAATAGTTAGAGATGAAAAGATTTAAAGAAACTTAAAAATAAAATAATGCTAAACAGTTCAAAATGAATAAGTATATAATAAAAAATGACGTTAACTTATTCACAGTCTTACTGATCATAGTCAACTAGTGGAGATAGCACTTATTCTAATTCATATATAACAATTTGCTCCTTTTCACAACTAGCCCCTCTCCTATCGTAACATGGTTATTGGAATCAATAGGATTTCAAAACGTTAATACAGATTTCCGATATTTTATTACGAGAATGTGTGATTGAAATACGATAAGACAACTTTAATTCAGATGCAGATAATTCGGAATAGTCATTATTACGTATTTGACAATATAAATGAATGATAATTTGAATTAAATCATCAAAAAATGTAGAATACTGTATTAATATGCTTGACTTGTATGCCATTCATCCTGTGCAAAATTTTATACAATGAAATATAAATTTCCGGATTCTAACATTAATTCGGGCAATTCATTAATCCTCAACACTTCTTCCAATTAATTAAAATTGATGATATTTCCTATGCATTATTTACTACATACACTACATGTATGAATTTCGTTTTGGAGCAATCAATCGCAAAGCCGAGTCATTTGATCTCTGACATCAAATTGCATGTTGTAGTTTTCTGTTCATTATTATTGTCACGTTGCGGATGTGAAAACGAGAAGTAGGCAACCATTTTCTGCCATTCAATACAGCTTAGTTCAATATCGATTATAATGAATTTATAAAGATCATTCTTATTCTCATGAAGGATTATAATGATCAGTTCTTATTCTCATGAATTAAGATTGATATATATGCAATAAAATTTTGGATATATTTTATTTTAGTTGTTTCCTAGCGAGGAATTTTGGACACAGTATGCTAGAAATATATCTGATACGTATACTAAAATAAAGAATTTATCCAAATTTCAAAGAAATGAAACGTAATAATTAAATAATTAATTTAAAAATCTATTTATTAATAGTAAATTGCATATGCAAATGCAATATGCTAATTTTTAATAAAATCTGATATGTATACAATAAATAAAATTTTTTATATATCAATGTATAAAAAAATAAAATTTAGTTAAAATATAAGTTTATAATTTAATTTATACATTTTTAATAGGCTATATTTAAAAATTTTTAATGCTCAATATTATTTACAAACTTTTATATTTGAACAATTTATATTTAAGAGAACTCAAGGATGAATATTTTGAGTAAATCTAATAGATAAAAAATCTATTCATTGTTTTTCAATATAAAAATATTGAAAAATTTCAATATACTGTGCATAACTTCCTGTTTGCAGAAAAAATTTTAAAAAATAAGGAAATACAGGAAAATATTTTAATTTATCAGAAATGTTTTTCTCTGTATATCTAGCTATAATTTTATATTCAAATATTTTTTTATGTTTGAATATACATGGTATGCATATTCCTAAAGTCTGAACATATAGAAAATCCCATTAACTATAATTTTTTTTTCCTTCACAGATTAAATATGGCTTTGTCGAAAGAAGAAAGAATTGAACTAGTACTTCTCAGTGGATGTGAAGAATGGTTCATATCGAAAGATAGCAGATGAATTTAATGCGCGTCATCCAAGGAAGATTCTATTTGGTTTTTCCACGGTTGCGAAGGTGATTAAAAAGTTATTTAATATTGAATTATGGGACACCCTGCAGATGTCCCATAATTCCATATTCTCATCTACAGGGTGAACCGTTATTTAATATTCCAATTGAATAAAATGTTAATAAATTTCATTTCTTGAAAATATGTATTTTTTTCCTGTATGTCCAGACTAAGGACACACTGTAGTTAAAGGTGATCTACATTACAGACCGAAACGATCCTGATAAATTTAAAATGTTTCCTACGTTTACAGCTTATTTATTAATGAATATTAAAAATTTTAACGCTTTCATATTAAATGAAGCTATTATTGAAACTTGATAGGCAATATACCCTGATAAAGGAATAAAACAGATAAATTACTATGATAAAAATTACTGATTTGAATTTACTGATGAACTCAAATCAGTAGTTTCTGTTAGGGACAAGAAGAGGTGATATGTATTTAAAAATAAAAGTCATATGTTCCTATTCCATTAAAGAATTTTGCACTTCTTGTTCACATTTTAGTAACAATTTATCTATTTAAAGAACCATTTCCATGATCATCTTAAGTAACGAAAAATTTTTCGAATTTTTGCACAAAATTTTGCAATATGAAATGCATTCTTGGTTGTAAATTTTAAGTCTTATCTTGTAGCTCTAATTTGTATTTCTTTATGTATAAATATTAAATTGTGCAATAATATTTTTGACATAATTATTAATGATAATGATCAATTTACGGATATTAGTCTGGCCAAAATTTCTTTTAGATATAGTTTTTAAGGTTTGGTGAATTTATAAACATCTTTGGATAGTTTTATTAATCATTCTAATTTTATTCACTTGGCATAACTATTTCGCTATTAAACAAAAAATAAATATTAATGATATAATAAACGGTTAAATTATAATTTTTCATTGAATAGTGATGAAACAGTTTACTCTCTAAAAAAATATTAATGAAAAATAAATTAAATTTTTCTATCTATAATTTTAAAAGTGATCATTGGCTGAGTTTTTCATTTAAATAATATTCCAGTAAAATTATCTTTAAAATTTAGTTCGGCATGACATCATTTCTGACCTATACCTTGTATACAAGTCCTAAAGTCTTGGATAAAACGAATAATTTTATGTTCGTTATGCTTAAATGCATAATAATATATGCCACGGCTCCATATTCTTCTATTGCTCTAATTGATAAAAAAAAAATCAATCAAGCATTCAAAATAGTATACACTATAACTAACCTTTCAAAAACAAAGAACATCGATTAATGGTAATGTTTTCGATTCGCAAAAGAAAAAAAAAATTGCATATTTTGATTTAAAGAAAATAAAATATCGGAAGAAAGATGGAGAAATACTGCATAAATATCCGAAAGAGTCAATCGAGATTTATATTTATTAATAGACTAGCATGTATCATCTTACAATACAACTATAAAACAATACACCCATTACGTTAATCAATAAAGAATGCTGATACAATTAAAATTTATTTTTAGTTTACTTTCCTTAAAAAAGAGAGGGTTATAAGATCACCACGTTATTTTGTTTTCCCTTAACAACATTTGAATTAATTGATATATTTCATTGAAATTCAAAGGGAGGTCGTGCCATTAAAGATGACTTCTTGCTTTACTTTTTAATTCCGTACATTCAACCATTCTAAAAATAGTGACATATAAGGAAAGTGGACGTATTACTTCTTTACAGAACTCTTATTTATTATATATGATATCTGTTACAAATTTTTATTTGTATTATTTTTTTAATGCTTTTGTATTATCTTATTGTTTCAGAATGTTTTATTATAAGTGCTTCTTTATATCAACTTTTATTTCTTAATAATGATATTTAAATAATCCTTATCAATGTAGTCAAAGATCTATCGAATAAGTTGTTAAAGTTTACACTATAAAATATGCACAGAATAAAAGAAATAGATAGATTTCTGACAATTTTAATGCATCCTTATTATTTCTTTAATATTGCTGATATCACACAAGAGTTCTGATTTATTTTTTTAATAATTTTATCAAAATGACTATTAACTTCATATCAAATATTACATCTAAATCTTAATATAAATAGTTAACATTGAAATATTTTGTATATTCCGTCATCTTATAACAAATATACGAAATGTTAAAATTGAGCATAATATTTTGTGAACTGATGTTGTATGCCATTATAATAGTCTACATAGAAATATATATACATATATAACATTATGTATAGACTATAAGAAGAAAGGATAAGTTTAGCTTTAGTTTAATACCCAAAGAGATAATAATTGACTATGATAACCCAGGAAAGTACAATACAGTAGTACAGTAGAAGATGCTATGAAATTACTTGGGAGCATGGCGTTTACTCCATAGGAAAGCATAGCTATAACCAATGGCAGACTTAAGAGAAAAAGTTGTATCTTTGATGAAAAGAGGGAAGTCAAAATCTGAGAAGAACGAGTAAAAATGAGCAAAATAAGGCAAGTAACAGCTGCTCGTTTGAAGGCGTCGCAAAATAGCCTACTCAATACAGAATATATCTTTGCGATTAAGATCAATACAATTTATAAAAGAATGTATTAATAGCAACAAAATTATATTGAAAAGGAATTGGGTAATTTTTAAGAAAAAAATGTTTACTTCTGATAAATAATTCATGCAGACTGTAAAATAAATCTCATTCGTTTTCTTAAAATCTCATGAATTGCTGATTTTTCACTTTGAATCGTTTGTGTTTTAATTTTGAATTATATATTGATTTAGTTTTAATATTTATTGTGTTGTCTCTATTCCATTTACAAATAAAGTAACTTTCTATTGCTTAAATTTTTAATATAATGAATTTAAAAATTAAACATCGTCATTTCAATTCTTATTATCAATAAAAATATATGGCAGTTTTTATCCATTAATAAATCGAGAGAAGTTTAGCAAACATTTAAGTACTGTAATGGGAGTTCTAACATACTCAAGGCATTACAACTCGAGGAGTGAAACAATAAAGATCGATAGACTGACGAGAAAGCAGATACTTTTTTGAATTCATTGAAACAAAATTAAATCTCTCGCTAATATTTTCAATAATCAAAAGTCTTATCATATGATCTGTCTATTCAAAAATTTATAAAAAATTTTAAATAAATCCTTGAAGATATAAAAGTTTGATTTATGATTACAGTATGAAAAATAATCAATAATTGTAAAATAAAACGAATAAACAATGGTTTGTAAACAAATTATATTCAGATTCTAATTTTTTTTTATCATTTTAAATCACTTACTTGAAAGTCTGATATTGAAGGAGTTCTCTTTTATAGAATTGATGAAAATCTCAGATAAATCTCTTTCCATTTTGTTTTCATACATCTCAAGGATAATGATTATGCTTTATCTACCGATAGTCATGGAAAATGTGGCAATTTCGATATAGAGATATTCCGAAATTGGAGACACTAGACGAAAGTGTTACATTTCATGGCACCAGTAGTGTGAAAGCAGCTTAATTGAGAGAGACGAAGGCCTACCTTTTTTTCGCGCATAAAGGTGTTTTCCCAACGTCCTCATGCGCGAAAAGAAAGACTGATAAGAAGAAAGCCTCGATAAATCGTTCCCCTTAAGTGGTAGAAAAAACCGGACATCCTGTTTGCATCGTTTCCTAACCAGTCAGACGGTGATAGCTAAAGAAAGAAGCTGATTGCTTTCTACATTTCGTATTCACGTATTTTATATTCATTTATTATTGCATACGAGTAAAAATTTCTCTAGCGATGACATATTACGCCTTATCTGCAAATATTCATTTCACAGTAAACATTTTAACCAACTTCCCAATTCGATACCATCCATAAATTTAGCAAGAATGCTTTCATTAAAAGTCGTACGAATAACCGAGGAAGGAATTTCTAAACGACTTGTTACTATCTTAAAATCAAGGAAAAAATCAAGATTCGATTTATTCACTTCGGATATTTAGAGGCATTTTGAAAAATTCCCACCAGAGCATTTTGGCAGCTGCTGTCTTTTTCACTTCCGCCCGATTGCCCCACGGCGTATCATCCGAGCGTAAAGCCGTACCAGATGTCCGCAACCCGTCCTTCCGATCATTATAATGAAGAATTTCCTCGCACAAACTGCAGATTATCCGATCCAAGTAGCGCGTGATTCAATTTAAATGAGTTTAAAAAAGTCTGCAATGTGCATCCAAGCCAACTTTATAAATTGAATAATGCAGAACAAACACTGATGGATTATTTTTTATCATATTCAAATTACGGAAGTTGGAAGTACCTATTTATAAAATATTTTTAAACTGATATTTAATCGTTAGTGTCTTGTATTCTCTAGTTTTTTTTTTTTTTTTTTTTATATATATATTAACGATGCATAATTATGCAGTTGAGAAAGTGTTCATGCGGGTCACGCAACATATATCCAACTATAACGACTACAATATTTTATTGCTCCTCATTAATTCTATATTATGTTAATTCCGCATAATTGCATGTTTTATTATAACTTTTAACATATCTTGTTATGTGACGTGAAACTTGCATTATGATATATATGCTCGCACTCCATATCACTTCATAGATTTTTCTTTTTCTACACTTTGAATGAAGTGATTAAATCATCATTAAAATTTTCCCGATACTTACATTTGCATAACATTAAATGTAACATATATTTATAATGCATTTATTATTTATTTATTAGAATAAACTTCACTCATTGGTAATAATGATTGAAACTTTCCAATATTCCTACCGTTAATATTTAATAGCATAATTAAATTTTAGACATCAGCCACTACATACAAGGTAAGTAGTTCTAGAAAGAAAATTGTTAGATTCGTATGTGGAGCTATTATGGAATAATTTTCCTGTTTATTATATTTTGTAAAAATCTAAGTTCGAAAGTTATCGAGGAGAAACTTTAGAAGTTCAAACTTCTAAAGTTTCTCCTCGATAACTTGTTTCTTCCTAACATTTACTGTGTTTCTTTAAGTTTCCTAACATCTTCTCTGTGTTTATTTAAGTTTCTTTTTATGTTTCTTTAAGTTCTTCCTAACATTTATTGTATAACTTTATTTATCTTCATAAACCATAGGTGAGGTATGAATTTCTCCAAAACGAATTTCTCAAAAAAAAAAAACATGAAAAAAATATATAAACATTGAAAAGTCATAAAATTAATTATATGATAGATTACAATAATATCAAAGAACCCATCTGGATATAAAATATAAATGATATAAAATTATAAATACAAAAATTACAATATACTAGAAGAGTGCATATGCAATATTTTCGATTTTAATATAAAGTAAACCTATTAAGTTTAATACATAAATAGTAATAACTTAATAACTTACTAGTATAGCTTAGTGTACTAAGCTATTACTATAGCATATACTACTAAGCTATTAGTATAGCATAAGTAGTAGTAGCTTAGTGTACTAGCTTAGCTTATTGTCTTAAAATCTGGAATTTTTTAATAATGAAGAAATTTTAAATCTTATTTTAGATTTATAAGATTTCATTAAGAAAAACAAATTTAGAAAACATTATGAATTTATATGTGCTGCTATAAATACATTTTTACATTAGATTATTTTTGTGAATAAATACAATTAGTTCATCCAATATAATGTGTTTTCTTAATTTATCATAACTAAAAGTTAACTTTTTGGTAAAGTAAATTAATTTTTCACATAAATTAATCTTTTATTTGATTCTTCGGCTTAGAGAAATATTTTTATTAATTTCATTCAAGTTTGATTATTTTATTAGATTTCTCTTTAACTATAGGAGTGGGCAAACTTCATGTCACTTCGAATCACTTAGGAAGATCTCAAATACTTGAGAGCCACAATCAGTTTCTTTCTGAGTCAATGAGAGCCCCATCAGTTTTTTTCGGGTAATCTTAACAATGGATTCAAAAATTGTTTATTATATATTTCACATGTATTTATTTCGTATAGATGCATATTACATTTTACAATAAATGAACAAATTATAATTATACTATTTTTTAAATAAAAATAAGTATTTGCTCCATGTTAACTATTGACTTTCATGATATGGAGCCTCAGTGAAGGTACCAAAGAGCCGCAATATGGCTATCGTGGGTATATTTTTTTAAAAGATTCAATTTGTTATCGGCTGGCTCGTTTCAAAATCAAAACATTTTGGAAAGCAGTTACAGGAAAAATTATTTATAAATATTTATAATAGGGCCTAATAAGTAATGGAAAAAATTTATAAAGTTATTTATGATACAGTAATTGTTTTAGTATGGACTGAATACGACAATCAAATATGAAACACAACGGTTTTCAAATTAATTCCCAAATAAACATCTATGCATTCTGTAATTTTATTTTTATATGAAATTTTTCAGTTTAGACTAAATTTAAATTACTAATACATTGATTTAATTATAATTTACAACTATTGTTTTACATGCAAGTTTTAAACGTTTTCATATCCATTCGCTTAAAAACAGTCTATGTATTTTTTTAAATTTTGAAAATTTATCATATAACATTACAAAATTTCACAAAACATCACATCACAAAATTTATCACATAATATTAGTAAAAGATTCACGCAATTTTAATATATATTAAAATTGCGTGTATCTTTTACTAATATTACATATTTTTGATCTTAGATCAGATGATACTATATAGAAAAACAGTAATTTATAATATTTCGCTGATACAGTTAAATTTTATATAGAAGAAATCATTGCGGAACACTAAATTAAAACTTTTAAGAATTCATATCATTGGAATTTTATCAATGAGTAAAGAATAGTACAGTGGAGTTATTCTCAGAAAATGAGGAGGATACACTGTATCAAAGTTAAGAAAGTTATCTCCTGTTATTTAAATTTTAAATATTCTGATAAGGCGTATATCATGGTTCAATCGCTTTATGCGAACAAAAAATAAAAAATAAAAAAGAAAGAATAGGATAACAAAAAAAAAATAAAGAAAATAATAATATGGCATTAGGAGGAAGTCAGACTTTAATGCAAGTTTCTTATCACGCCAAGGAATATAGCGTGATGAGATATTGTTTTAAAAGTTGTAATAAACGCATAATTACCCGACACTAACGTTCAGATTTGAAGATGTACAGCACTAACGAAGGACAATAAAATTTTTAAATACTATATAAATAATAATTACCAGTCGTCTAAATCTAAACGGATGCAGTCGTTATAAATTTCGCTTTTATGGAAGATTTTACTGTCAAAACAAAGTAGGGAAAAAATGTGTAAGTAATAAACGAAAACACTAAAAAGGTATATGATTAATAAAAAGACCTAAAAAAAAAGAAAAATAAAGAACAAATCGAAGATTTAAAATCGAAACCAATTAAATTTTCCAAACTGTCGAGTCTAATTGGCTAATCAATAATTTTACTTTTATAAATAATTTTATATTTATAATAACTATTTTTTCTCATAATGGTGATAGTGGAGCACTAATCCATTTATTTGACAATGTTACTTACAATAAAATATTTTTCGGACAGATATTTAATAAATTTTTAACACGTTAAGACTCGGTTTTACCAAGTTCTGCTAGTTCTTTTTAACTTTAACCACCAGTTATCTGTTTTATAATTGTTAGATAAGCTCTAATTGGTAATTATTGACGTTAAACTACCAACTACCGTTTATCTAACAATTAAAATTAAATAACTGATGGTTAAAACTAACATGGCCTTTAACAGGACATTGTAAAACCGGGCCTAAGTGATCAGTTGTAGACAAGTATAATTAGGCCTTTACCAAAAACAATATAATTTGTTTTATATTTAAAAAAAAAGAAAAAAGAAATCTTACTACGTAAACTGTAATTCCTTTTGCCATATTACAACATAATTTTATAAAAGAAAAAATCTAGACAGAAAATAGCATTATAATTGGCGCTGTTTTCTTTTTTGCATATAATAAAAAATCCAGTTTGCAAAATTTTTAAATCCAGTTTTAAAAGTTGCACTAATATTTATTAATATTGTACGCTTACATTTATGAATATATTTAAAACTTTATTTTTTAAATGTAGCAGCGTGGAAAGGTTAATTTCCGTCGACCATCCATCAATTAAACATATCCTGTTCTTTTTCTTTACAGCGTTGTACGGTCTAAAGACTATATTTTTTGATAACTATCCGAAACGGATTTGTTTTATAAATTATTAAATAAAATGATAATGCGGGTCGTTCTTTGAGACGTATTATCGGAGGATCTCTGTTCATTAAAAAGAAAAAAATCTAAGGATCGTTTTGGCTCGATGACTCTTAAGACAATTCTGATTTTACCACATGCTTCAAATGGCAGCTATCTATTTTCATTTAGTGCATTTCGTAGTCAACTTGTCTTCTTACGTTATTAGCGTGTCACGCGAGTAATTTTCGTTTTCTACGTCAATGTAGATATTCTTATGACTATCATTCCATGCAAATGAAAAATTATTTCGATTCATATGATTTTTCATTATCTATGAATGTGACTTTGTCGACATCTTGCTATCTATACATGATTAACTAAGTTTAAGTCGATACCGATAATAAGATGCAACAAAATAATATAAAATGCTAAATCTATACAATTCCACTAATAATGACATCGTTTTCTGCACTGAGAAAATTTTTTAATTAAAATTTTGATAGGGATAATCGCAAAATATTTAACTTGCATTTTAGTTTGATGGTGGGAAATGTTATCTTCCTGTTTCGCTACTAACTAGTAGGATGGCTACTAAATTTTTTGTATTTAGTAGGTTCTTATTATCGATTCCTGTACAGAATATTGTATGTGCAATGTTATCTTTGAGACTGATTTTAATAAATTAAATTTTAATGAATAATTAATTTTAGAATTTACTCTTTTAAATCGACTTTATTTGCTAACAACATTAATGTCCTCTGTATAATCACACTTCTGGAATGTAATGTTTTTCGCTTCCTTTAAACTAAATAGTTTCATTATAGGATCTTTTATTATGCAAGTTTTTATGAAATACTATTAAAATTTTAAGTTAAATAGCTTACTACAGTGAAATGTTTAAGAATTTTCAAATTATAAAATGAAACTTAAAAAGACAGCAGTCCCACCGCCACGACTTTTAATGATATCAACTTTTCCGTTGTATAGATGGATAGTCTAAGATAACGTGTCACGTCGAAGTGGCATTGTTAGTACCATCATTAACAACAGCGAGATGCCGGACATTGACGTCTTTACCGTTGTTTAGACGACTTAAAGTGGAAGAGCGCGACCTAGAGTAAGGTCGATGCGCACGTTTGAACCGGATCGCACTATTAGGATAGAAACTTGAAAAGAAAAAAAAATCGGCCGACGAACTTAAATATTTTCAGAAATGAAAATATTTAAGTTCGTCGAAAAATGAAAAATTTAAATTCGTTTTAAATGAAATATAAATATTTTCATATTTATATTTCATTTCAATTTAAATATTTATCAGATATATATGTATATTTTTAATTTTAACATATATAATTTGTGCGATTTCATTGAAAATTAACTAAGAATTTGAATTACATCGTCTTTGCATCATTTTAATACTATATCAACCAGAAAGTTCTCGAATTTTAACTTCTAAAATTTCTCCCGGATATCCTAAATATTTTGGAGGCTGATTATTTATTTAGATAGAGTAGAGTACAATGACTCGTATTCTTTTCCATTAGTCTCATTTTTAGACATTTTTGGCTTTTTTCTCTCTGGACCAATTAGATACGGCGTTTCAAACGGGTTCGGCCAAATGGGGCGAGGCCGTTGTGATTTAACTAGGATTTATTAATAAGTCGAATAATCTCTATTCCAAAAATATCAAAATTGTTAAAATTTCTAATATTCTAAAAATTCAGAATACTTAAGAATAAATCCAAAAAATATTGTTTTAAAAGGAATACTATTTTTTCATAGGTAACAGAAATTATAAGGATATTTACTCGATACCATCGATTTAAGAATCAAATATTAGATAGTAAAATTGATGAGAACTATTCGAAGAAACATTATATTTACTATCGAGAAATTCAGATGAATGAAAAAGTGAGTTCATGACAAAAATGTAGATCGTTCGTGGTCTTAGGTCATACTTCACTAACAGCAATCTCCACTTTAAAAACTAGTTTATGTTTAACCCGGAATGAAGGTACCAACAACAGATTGTTGACCGGTTTTTAACTATACGATCAACTAATCCGACTGCTACCGGAAATTTTTCGGTTTCTAGTGGCAATCGAAGGACAGTCTGGTTAAGAATTTTGACAGGTAAAAAACTGTCGAGAGCCAGTTGCGAATAATATAATTTTATAAAATACTTCGATATGACGTCTCTTCTGGTGTTCCTCACTTCATTGCATCAGCAAGGAAACTGGATTAATGTCTTATGCAATATATATATTTTTTTACGTTTTCCTTTGGAAAAGCAATTTCTACAGGAACTCCTGTTGCCACGCATTCGGCCACCTGTCTCGCTCGGTTGAAAATAATCCCCTCGAGATGGCGGAACTGCTTCGGTCCATCGACCAAGCTTTCAATGTTCTCCATTTCAACCTGGATGGTAACGTCTTTAGTTTACAGGATGCATTCCTGATGTTATTAACTACTAGAAGTTTAAATCACACAATTCCTCATCGCTCTGTATTCTAAAAAACGAGCAGTGTATCTAATTTATATTGACTTTTGCATACATCAGAACAAAAAAAAATCTGAATTACAGAATATCTTGGTTATTTTATATAAATGTTAAATTACTTTTAAATTTCCAATGCGAATTCCATACAAAAAACTGAATTAACAACTGATTACGAAAACTCAAACTCTCTTCGACACGTTTTCAAAAATCTGTTTAAACAGAGAAAAATAATTTTTGGTTTAATCTTTACAGTGTCGAAAGGTACTCGGACTACGCCCAGACAAACAACGAGATAATGTTGTCTTTCTAGAGCAAACGTGCTAAAAATGAGGTTCGTTTAGCTTTTCATGCCGGAAATTTCGCGGATTTAAATAGAATAAATTTAAATAGGCTACTATAAACATATATTTTTATTATTCTTCTCTTGCATTATTCGTCTATAATACTATAATCACAAAATAGTTCTTATTTTAACTGCATAAAATATCTTCGAAATTTACAATCAAGGTGACTATTCGCGTGACGTCATTCTCGCCCTTGCTCTCGCCTCACCCATTGAAAGCGAGTTTTTACGCCTCGCTATAAAGAAATTTCTAAAAGTTTTTTTATCTTCGAATTTGATAAACAATAAATTTACTGATATTTCATCTAGAATGAAATTTATAATCCAAAATGAATAATTTAATATTAATTTAAATATATTCAAACGAAAGCAAATAAATAATATCATAATATAATAAATATAATAAATAGTAATGTAAGATTAAAAACGACTTTCGAATGTCGTTTTGATAAGATTTCATGCCAAATAAGGACATTAACCAAAAATTTGTGTGTTGAATATAATAATGAAAATTGAAATTCGAAGTGAGTTTTGGCGCACATCCACGTAATTCTCATAAATTCATAATAAAATTATTCTTAAGTAATTTAATTTTAAAAATGTTAAAAATATAGATGAAATCAGTGGCTGTCAAAGAGAGACAAGAGGGACAGTTGCCCCGGGCCTTACGATTTTAGGGGCCTCAATTTATAACTCAACATGTCAGAAAAAATATATTTGTATGTTTTTATACTGTTCGAGTTTCAATGTTTGTCAAAATTTGAAGTTCTCTATCAATGTTTTCGCTTTTCTTTATACTGTATATTTGTCAATTTTGTCCTTTTTTTTGAAGGGCATCAAAAATATTAGTTACCCCAGACCTCGCATTTTCTCTGAAAGTCCTTGGATGAAACTATAGATATACAATGATATTTTTATTCATATATTGCTGGATTTTTTAGGCCTAAATCGATTTTTGCTCCATTAGCATATTTATAAAAGATTTCGAACAACTTACATTTTCTGATAGATAATAGAAACTTATTGATATAGTTGATTTTTAAATATTTATCTATATGTATCAGAATAACTGTAAATAAAATTCATCATTTTAAACTCCAAAATTAATTTCATATTTTGTATTTATTTGCGTAATCTATACAGAATTTTTTCAATATAGTATTGTTTTTAAAATTTATAAATATTTACAAACGTTTTTGTGAAGTCCGTGAAGAAATTTTAATGACAAAATTTTCGTTCTTTCGATGTCTACTTCTAATATCAATTTGTGGAGTCCGATATCGAAAACTTGTGTATACGCCGGTCTAAAATTTTAACATCAGGTGCTGATACCAGAGCAGTTTAGACGGCCAGCATGGTGAGCGATATCTAGACGAGCGCATCTCAAGATGATGGCCGAAAAAATTGAAGTGAGTGTAAATAAGACACGTCAGAAGTTCATAAAATGAAGTGAGAAATGCAGAAAAAATCGACAATTAAATTATATATATCTAAAGAATATAACATTTACTGATATATAATAATAATAATAAAATATAAATCAGATAAAATATTATAACATAAATTGGAGACAAGTAACTTACCAATTAGAAAAAAAAAACCAACGAAAGTAATGAATAAACCTAAACGAAAAACTTAATTCTAACTTTAATGGGGGCTATAGTGTAGTTTAACATCAGATCCATAAATATATCTATGAGACAAAATCTTTTCTTTTTAGAATTCAAATTTTCATTTATTTTCTTTGTTGAATATGTTCTATAATTTCTTTGAACTGAAAACAAAAATATTGACGAAGGTAAAGCGATACATTAATCCAACAACAAACAAACAAGAAAGAGATTAGAAGAGGACAACTCAAGGGAGAACGAGAGTTCTATACAAACTGTTAAGAATTTCATCTTCCTTTTTCTCCTCCTCCTTTAAATTCTCCAATGGTATGAAACTGACAAGAAGGTTCGAATGAAAACTGAACTCTTGTCAAAGTAGATACTGTCTCTTGCATCATATTAGCAGAGAAAACTGTCAGAATAAAGTTATGCTGGTTTATTTTGATCGGGATCTATAACCAAGTCATTAGATCTCTTGATCTATTTTTTTTCTTAGGTATTGTTTATGAGTTTGTTTGACAAGTGTTAAATTCCATTCTTCTCGCAGTCGAAAAAATCACTCAAAAATACAATAATAGTTTTTCCGATCAGTTTTGTTTGCTTTATAATTTAAAATGAATTTTTTATTACATAAGTAATGATTTTACAAATATTTACTTAAACAATTTCTCGACAAGAAACTGAAATTATTATATTTAAGCTTTACAAATGTTCTTTTAAAAGAAAGTTTACGACAAGATCAAGATTATAAAGTGGCTCATCATGGCGTCATATGATTCGTTAAATGTCGATTTCACAATTACAATCAGACAACAATAATACAGAAGTTAATAAAATTACAAATGCATACATAATATATTTA
The DNA here is from genome assembly GCA_011317285.2 of Androctonus mauritanicus. Lineage (NCBI taxonomy): Eukaryota > Metazoa > Arthropoda > Arachnida > Scorpiones > Buthidae > Androctonus > Androctonus mauritanicus. The sequence goes on along the minus strand of WUQG02135562.1, from coordinate 209 downwards.
AATTAATAATATATATTATTAAATATATAATATAAAATATATTTTAATAAAAAGAAGTTAATTAATCAAGATATATTTTCCTCAGTCCCAACAGATATCGTTTTTTTTCCCTTAAAGATGGATCCTAAGATGGTTATCATTTCAAATTTATCGATGAACAAAATCTGATTATATTATTCGTATATTTTATATATAATACCTGACAGCAG
>WUQG02135451.1:0-24253 GCA_011317285.2 Androctonus mauritanicus | reverse complement strand
GGTAAATATACAAATTTTTTTGTTTTAACAAAATTTGATAGGAACGAATTACTTATTTTCCTATAGGAATAATGTTTTACTCAGTGCGGATTCATTTAATACGATATTTTACAGGAACCAATTAACCGTACTAAGCGAGGTATTCCTGTAGTTGTCTTGCTTGAAATAATGAGGAGCCATTAATCTTTTCAGTTGAAAGCGCTGTAATCAACTCATCCTAGCACATACCTCACCCATATTCTCAGTTAGAACAGACACATCCATTTTTAGCTTCCATTATGCAGATTCGAATTAACAGTCTTTATAACTTTCTGTAAGGTCAGCCCCTGCCAAGTAGATGAAGAGCTTTTTGGAACCAACTATACGCTAAACAGCAAATGAGATACATGTACGTGATGTCAGAGCGATTTTTGTGCCAAGTGATAGAAGGAAAACAGTCAAAGCTTTGGGAAGTAGTAATGACAGATAAATAGTGGTTCGCATAAATGTTTTTTTTAATTTTACTTCAAAGCTTGTCCACAACTGATTATCAAATTTAAATATTTCTGAATGTATACAATTAGGGTATTTATAAAATAAAATAAATCGACATTTTGTCAAATTTGATAGAACTAGTTGCCCTTGTATCTGATGATAATATCTATAATTATGAATTTAATTTTCGTTCACCGGTTAGAGTTTTACTCAAGCAAAAATTTCATCTTTTGGAGAGTTGTTCTAAGACCATTCCATCAGGATTAAAAACATATTTAGTTTGCAAAATCAGTTTCATCATCATCAGTTTGGTATAGAAACTATAGATCATTTAGAGATGTTCCATGGTAATAGTAATATAGATTCGACACAAAGTCTACCTTTCTTAATATCTTTTCATTTTCATTATTTTCATTTCAAATAAAATTTCTAATAGAAGAATTGCATATGATGTTGTACATCATATGCAATTCATGGAATTTTTGATAGGGCCTGAAAATGGGATTGATGTATCTTTTTAACCAATTGTTTAATATTACTGATTCTAACAAATATATCAGTGGTGTTCAATCTTTTTAATATGCGAGCTACTTTTCTATATTAAGTTATTCGGCGATCTACTCTTTTATATAGATCACGTTCCCAATCTGATATCTGATTACGTCATCGGATTACGTACAACTATGCATTTAAATAGGCTTACTTACTTTGGAGGAGCTACTCTCCCAGCCCTAAAAACTTACAAGAAATTAAAAATTTTATTTGTGTATTTAAAAATTTATTTAAACCCTTTAATTATTTTAATACCAGAAATAAAACAAATATGTTAGAATAAAATATTTATTTCACTATTTTGGAAAACCAAAGTTAGAAAAAACAACAGACTGATTACTAACTCATAAGTTACAAGAAATGCCGATTGATTAAAACAAGTAAATAAAATTAAACAATAAAATTTAATAAAATTTGGCATTGTTTGGAGCTGGCAATATTTTCATAGTCAGGTTAATATGAAGAAGTGGCCCGTCATAGAAAATCATCTGAATGATCATTTTTAGCTTGGTTTCTTGATTTTTATGATGTTCATGTTTGAAAAAGCGGATTCTGCCAAGTATGTCGATTCGAAACACGACAGAATTTTTTGCGCAAATATCAGTTAATATTGAAACTTTTCAGATGTATACTTCCAAATGAAAAGAATTTTACTGATTTGGCAATTTTAACGAAAAATTAATAAACAATAGTTATACACTTAAAAAGAATTAAAAAAATAATGATAAATAAATTATTATGTTTTCAGTTTTAATTAAATTTGTAAGAAGGAATAAACAAGACCTCGATCAGAAATCGCTCCGCCATCGGCAGATTGAACACCGCTGATATATATCATAAAAATGTGATGCAGTAGTCTATACATTCTTTTTTCTACACTTTACAAGTAGACCGATTTACTGTTGATTGTTCAAGTTCCCAAACTTTTTCAATGATAAAACACAAATGCTTATGAAGAAATGAAGAATCTCATGAGACATACTCATTTGCAAATAAACTGTTGCACTTTCCTCCGAGGATTATTGCTGAAAGGGAAATATGACATTTTCAAATAATAAATGACTTTCATTTAAAACAGAAAAAAGTGGTATGTTTGATGGAAGTTGGTGTAATACTGATAGATTAACATCTCGAACACAGATTTAGTTTTTTGATTTACTAAATACTTCTGAACTTTTCAGTTTAGACATAATGTTTGTGGTTTGCGTTGACACCATTGTTGTTATACATCTGTTGGAGCAGAATACAGTTTCTGTTGACTATAATCTTCAAAGCCATACAATACACAAAAGCATGTTTACATGTTGCAGGTACTGTCCAAATGTAGCAGGTTACATGCTACATTTGGACAGTTGCATAAAATATAAAGAATTTATAATATAAAGAGAAAAAAGATTAGATATTATGTTCCTTACTATCTTAGTATATAATGCATTTTTGTATTTAACGTATAAATATAAACAAAAATTAATTTAATTTTATAAAATTTTAACAGAAATTTGCATTTATAGAATATACAGTTACCGCTTCCAAATTTGTTGATCATCTATAATAATGGTTATAACAGTAAATATTAATAAACAGAAAAACCATAGAGAAAATGGGGCTAACAGAGTTCGTGTCCCGATGCAGTCTTTCAGAGGCTTCTAGATATTCCTACATGTAAAAGATCGACGCAATAAATGAGTAAATAAAATTTCCTAAATGAAGGTCGGCCAGAATTTCCGGATCTCTTGCCCTGAGAGCTAAATAGGAGTCACTATGGTATCATTTTGACTGGTTTCTGTTATATTTCAGGTTTTCTCAAAATATAAACAATGTAATTAATGCAAACGTTATTTAACCAAACCTTACATCATACAAAATAATCACTCTAGTTCAACAAAATTCTATAGTCAATTTTATTTAAAACCCAGAAGTCGAAACAGTAGTAGCATTAATGATTTTAATCACCTAATGAAAATACTGATGTAGAATATGATTTACGATTAATAATCGAAAAATTCTTTCTCAACTAAACTTTCAAAATTCTTCCAGGTTAAATTATTTGAATAAACTTAAAATTTAAATAAATCCCAAGTAAAGATTTTAGCATTTAAACTCTCTTGTCCTTCTATTTTTCATCAATGATTGTTTTATTCATATTCGCTTTCTGAATTCCAACAAAGAACATTTATTATTTCTAGTTTAAATAGTGTTCTTAATGTTGGAATATATTCTCTAGTTTTTGTAGTAATTTAAATAAAATATAATTTTGTTCAATTGTTATTAGCGAATGTAAAATATTTATTTAATTCATATTTTTAATAATTTGTGTTTCTTTATTAGTGGATGCTTTTCGTATTCATCATGTTTCTTACCGTTATTGCATCTCCTATGGTCTACATATTTCTGCAAACTCCTTATTAACAAATTATTTGACGGAAGTTTTTTGAAGAATCCTTCGATGAAAGTTTACAATCTAGAGTCAGTATCAACTAAGAAGTCTGCAGAAAATCAACAAATTGGAAAAGTTACATGTAGTTCTCGGATTATCACTAATACAGCTCTGATTAATCAATCTCTCTTATAGAAGAAAGTCTGATATTTTGTATTGATTTACCATTATCTGATATAGAAATCTTACAAATGGGCAAATAGTGTATAGCCGAATGAGAATTAATCATATGGAATTGAACCAAATAAAATTCCAGCTAGTAAGATTTACGAGTTTTTGTTACGACAATTTTGCATACAACACCTTGTAAATGTATACAATACAATAAATATAAGTCCACTGTTAAGAAATTCATTTATGAATAGAAAAGAATCATACATCTAAAAACAAATATACAGTAACACACAGAGATACACTGTTAAATACACTCACATATAGACAAAATGAAGGATATTCACACAAATATATACACGAACAATAATAAAACAACACAGACACATACAAAAACAAACATCTAGTCGCATACATAGAGAAGCAGAGATACATCTATATCTAGGCACGAAGTCGCACTTTAGACACGTCTCTACAAAATTCACGCTAAAAATTATCCTCGTAAATTCAAGTTAATTATAGATAAGCCGCCATATCGCACATGGGATGTACTGAATCTGTCGAGGACCAACAGCTGTGATGAGCTCTAAAAGTGGTCCAACTTTTAGAGTTCATCACAGACTGACCAATCTGATGATGGGATCAATCGGAAGTTTCAATGAAAAGTTTAATGTACCGCGCTCAAATCCATTCCGAAAAACTAAAAGTGTGGCACTCGGAATTTAAGCCATATTCTACACCTTAATTTTATTGCAAGTTCATTTCCAATTTTTCAGGAGTTTTTCAATAACAAAGGTGGTAAGGGATTCTTACGATGCTGCCTCCGACCGAACTAGCTAATTGAAACAAACACAAAAAGCACATACGGTACTATATATAAATAAATAGACATATACATCGAGAGACAATCGGCCGGATTTCCTATATGGAAATACTTTCGCTTTCTACATAGAGCCCGGATTCAAATCAGCATGGAAAATTTTTATGGTTCAGAGTCCAGCATCGATCCTATCTATGTAGTCCGATTGATTTCCTACAAGAGTGAGCAGAGTGTAGCCTAGCCTATATTCATCCATTCCTTAGTAATGAACATTTTGGGAGGGATCTGTTTATAATTCTCTATCCAGAAATAATCATACAGATAGAGATTCACAATAAATGTTCATAAGTGAATGATGAACAACAGCATATACAAACAACACAAACATAAAAATCATCACATTACGATGAGATAATACAGAGATTGTAACAGGTAGAATAGCATCAACAAAAACACAAAAATATACATATATACGGCACAAACACAAACAATTCACACGGATTGTATCATCTTTCGATAAAAATAAAGTTACATACAATAAAATTTGAACAAAAAAGAATATAAATTGATAATCAATGCAGAAATTTAGAATTTTTCACCAAGAAATATCTGACAATATAATTAAGAAAACAATAGTCGTATTTTTCGCAAACAAGTACGTCGTATGTATCAATATCAGCATAGTCAGGAACTCAGGCTGAAATTTAGTAAGAGGATGCAAACTAAAAACAATTATGAAATATCGAATGTTGTTTGAATAAAATTGCAAGACAAAAATATAAAATTATGTATATTTTATTAAATATTATTGCTTTATGCCACTCGAATGTATTATATATAAATAATAACCACATGAATCAGTGTAATCAGAAACAGATATTACTAACAGAAAGATGCAATTGTTCCCTTGCCCTCTCCTCACTGCACCATTGTGGTCAGTCATTACAGACAAACGATGATTTAGTTGGATTAGCACAAGGAAATGCTTCGACTTCCACATCAGAGGAACCGTTCGATTATTGATCCCAACCGTTCGAAAATTTATTGATGGGATTCGGACCGATTCCTCGATCCTATTCTCCATAGTTCTGCTGACCTTCCCCATAAGCCGGCAGTTTGTAGCAGTGCTTCTAATTGTTAAAAATTAACATTATTAAGAACTTTGTTTCTCTACAATAAAACTTATGTTACTACAACGGTAATTTTGTGTTTGAATTTTTACAGAACGATCATCAGACAAGTGAATTTATACGCAGACGCTAGAATTATACTCTTAAACGCAGACATACCCAGTGAAAATTTAAGATATATCTTCATCAATATACTCCATAATTATGTTTTTTATTATTATTATTATTATTATTGAAGTCTCTTTCTATCGAATGGGTTGAAATCTTAACTGCATTCCAGGAATGGAAAAATGTAATGGTCAGAAAAACGTAATAGTCTTTTTTGTTCACACAAAGTAATTTCAATGCTTTGAACAAAAAAGAAAAATATATTAATATTTATAAAGGGGGTTTCAACCGATATTTTTCCGGTTCATTGGAAATGATGAAAATTCATATTCAAAATTCTACTCAAACGAAGTTCACAAAGCATTAATGGAGTTCAAGATAAGATTTTTATAAAATCAAATATCCTAACTCTTAAAATCTTAACATGATAATGCATAATACTCTGTAAATAGATGTCAAATTTATCCAATAAAATAAATGATCAAACTCTCAGCTTAATTTTATCTGATATAAGAATTTCGGCACAGAAACACGAAACATTCAGAAGTTTTCTTGAATTGTTAAAATATAATAATACGAAACACATTACTTCGCTACAATAATGTTTCTATTGTTTTTCCGAAATTTTTAGTTTTGTTTAAACTATTTTTTATAAAATAATGAATACAGTAATTTATATACAGATTCTTTAAATTTACAATTACATACAATCACCCGCATACATTTTCCGAAAGACTTCAACTTACTGCCGTAATTATATATTTTCTATTGAAGACTTTAGAGGGTTGATATCAATAGGATTTAAATAAAATACACAATCCGGTATTTTGTATTGGAACGGTGAGAGAGACAGCATGATCAGTTTTCACGAGATAGTCGGAATAAACCAGAAAAGTCTACCGACATTTAGGAGGGAATTTGTAGCTACTTTTTAAGAAGTGATATCAAATTACATTCAATACATTACTCTTTCGAAATACACAAAACATTAATGGCGGACCAGAAGATAGGATATTTGATTTTATAATAATTTTCTTCCTAAAATCTTAACTTTATATTACACGCTATTCTCTAAGTTGGTGTTAAACTTATGTAATAAAACAAATTATCAAATTATCAGCCTAATTTTACTTGATAGCAGTATTTCGGAACAGATGCACAAAACTTTCAAAGATTTCTTTCAATTATTAAAGCCTAGCAATATTAACAACTTTATTTCTCTACAGTAAAGGTTATATTCTTGTAACGAAGTTATATTTTTTAAACAATTTTTTACAGAACGACTGTCAGACAATTGAATTTATACGCAAATGCTAACATGCCGACTTATCGGATGAAAATTTCTGACATGATTTTTTTGATATTCAACCATAATTACGTTTATTCTATTGAAATCTATTCCTCTCAAGGGAATTAAAATTTTAACAGACTCATATGAACTCAAATACGGATCATATGTATTGGAACATATATAGCAAAACTAAATTGCTGTAATGTAAATTCAATTTAATGAATTATAAAGACAAACTAGTGCAAAGAAGAACTTCATGATGCTTGTATTAGGAACAATTCAGCATTAGTATCATTAAATATTTTTCAATTGTATCCATTTTTAAATTGATAACGGTATAACTACTATAATTAAAAATATACTTGTAAAAGTTTTATCTGAATTAAAAATGTAAAATAGATAATTCAAAAAATAGTTCAAGACTGCAGAGGTTAAATTATTTTACTTGACAAACATTATCAACCCTTCTGTGGAGTCATCAGAACTGAAACAATCAGTTATAAATAAATAAATAAATTTACAAATACACAGATTTTTATCCTCTCCATTTACATATGCTCAATGAAAAAATTAAATACATGATATTGAAGGGTTGAAAACATTAGTCAAATAAAATAACTATTTAAATGTCAAAATGGAGCCATAGAAGAATGGTTATTTGTAGACCGTCCTAACAAGGAAGCCTATGTTCAACGAAAGATGCACATTGTTAGAAATGACAAGAGGAGTCATAGAAAGCTGAAAATGTTACTCTATGGTATTATTAGTATTTATATTTATTTACTAATAATAAATTGTTGTTTTCCTTTTCAAAGTTTTTTTTTTTTTTTAATTTCTTGTACAAATAAACTAATTTAACTTTTGCAGTCTTGAGCTACTTTTGAATTATCTATGTTACATTTGTGCAGGAGAAAGATGCAAAGTAGGGTTTGTCAGTTTTTAAATTTAAAAATCCAGTTTTAGATACCAGATTTAATATGCAAAATTATTTAATTAAAAATGTTAACATTTTGACTTGAAATTGCCTCAGGCATACTGTGTGAGGATTTTGCATGTATAACTAAAAAAAATGTAAAAATGTAGTTCGAAATAATAGATTTTCGAATAAGTATTGTAAGTGATGTAGGAATCCAAGATAGGAAAATTAACTGAGAGACCAAGATGATAAACAAAATTAGCATATTTATTAATTAAAATAATAAGAAAATAAAAGTAAGATGCAATAAAAGAATAAATACAACTAACATTATTAGTTGTAGAAGTAAATGAGCTGTATACGAAAGAAGAAAGTTACAATTTTAATTCTTGAACAGGAAAGAGAATTGTTCGTTTCTGGGTTGTGTGGACATACCTGGAAGAAAAAGGTATTTATTATTCTATCTTCTTTCTTTTCTCCATATTTTTTCTTAGGACGAATGCCATCTTCGTTCCTTTGGACATTGTCAGACGCCACGACCGGAAGGAAATGGCTTCCCTTTTTCTCCTATATTTTCGAAAAGACCAAATATGAATGTATACAAAATCAGCTGTATACATTTCTCTCTCTACTTTATCGTTCACCCGATGCCAACAAGTCGACCTTTCAACTTTGTCCTTCTTTTTAAACATCGTAGTTCTCCCATTAATTTATTTTCTGTATTGCAATTTTATTACGTAAACTTTAATATTTATATAATATATATTTTTTTGTGAAAATCTGAAAACCGGTTTTTGGAAATATTGGAATTCGAAAACTGTTTTTTCAAAAGTCCGGTTAAACTCCAATGCAAAGATACAAATTAAAATTCATTTTAGAAATATCTTGCAAACTCCTTTTCAATGCAAAACTTGTATAAGATTCAAATACATTTGTATGATTTTATAATACTTGCAAAAGAAGTAATCACTAACAAAAACATCTGATCAAATTAGAAATCTTATTTTCATTTTTAATAGATATATCAATGATATACAAAAACAATACAAACAGTGATATATAGATAAAAGATTTTTTTTATTTAAAATATACATGGGTGTAAATTTAAAATATTAAATAATAAAATTATTTATAATACCGATAATATACAACAATAATAAACTATTGTACTTTGCATTCTTCATTTAACTCCCCTTGATCCAAATCTATTGTAGGCTGAGAATCTTCATTGATCTTTTTGGGGACACTGTTTATCAACTTATTCGCTGTAAATTTATTTTTCATTTTTTTTATAGAAATAAGAAACAGATAAATTATAATAAAGATTAAGGTACATACCAGGTAACTTATTTCCAGGTGTATTTTTATGTAGAGATGATTCTTGTAGTATTTTAACTTGATCAAGTTTAGAAATGTTTTCATCCTTCCCCTCTTTTCTATAATTTAAACATAGATTATTTAATCAAAATATGATTTAAAGAATAAACAAATAATCTCATCTGTGTTAATTAGAAAAAATTGCAATAGGAGATTAGTCATGAATGAAAAAAATCAAATATCTGAAACTATTAAATATCAAAAAAGTGATAGCATGCATGCACACACACACGCACACAAATTGAAAAAACAATGCAGATATGATGTGGCCTCTCTCTCAAATTCACTCAATTGCTCATACTGCTGACAGATACATTGTAGAGACATCTTCAGAGACTACTTAACATAATGTAACAGTAAAACCAGTCAGATATATCCATACTTATGAACTCTGCTCCTTATATTGGCCCCAAATTCACCTTTCACATGTGCTCTTGAAACACTACGCATTCATTAGTAATGAAATTTTAATCATTTGTATATCTAGCAGAAAGACATTTGTATACAAAGTTTTGCAGTTCTCGTTCTAATTTTTAGGAGTGCGTTATTTTTTTGCAACACACTGTATATACACAACTTTATACATATATACACATATATTTACATACATATATAAACTTTTATAAATGTATGTAAATATACATACATGTATATATAAGAATCCCTAATTTATTGATACATTGTCCCACACTTGTTGTTATTGCCCTAAATCCAATTTATTAATCAAAGTTAACAAATTAACCTCAACATTCCATTAATTTGCTTCTATGTTGTCAATAAATTTGTAACTAACTGGTAAGCTGACAGTAATTTGATTTCACATACATATAAGTTGTCTTATCCTCAAACACCGGCTGTCTAATTCCATCGATCAATCCAGGACCCAAATTCAATTCTGAGCCTGTTAGTGGAAAGCGAAACTGTTTTCACTGATTTACAATGAAAATGAGTCAACTGCATGGAATTGTGTTGCACTTCATCGTGGAAGATTTGAGACCAGTTCCATCCAGGTTCATTACTTCCAGATTTTTTTTAAGATTGGTCTAATCCAACTTATTGGATTCATTTTTTGGCCACTTATACCTTTAGTGCATCATCTCATAGCTGATGCACTAAAGGTATAAGTGGCCAATGGTAAATATTTTAATAGCCCCACTGTTCTCTGCTAAATACTGTTTTGTTATGTTTAGCAAAAAAGCAGCATAAAACAACAAGGGAAACTTCATTATGGTAGCCTATGATGGATATCAAAATGACTTGTCCCTTAATATCCAGTAGGATGAAAAGCAACATAAAATTTAATAAGAAAAAGATTGAAAAACTTTTGAATGGCCTTCAATATCCTAGACACAACAAGATTATAGAGGACTCAGAAAAAATTGTTAACAAAATCATAAAAGCCATCTGGAAGAAAGTTTGTTTTTTCTTTATAGATATTTAGGATTCAGATACCATTCCAAAAACTGATCTTGTTTGCTAAGTAACAAAGAAACCTCATATAACAGAAAACTTAATTTGGAAGTTATTTCTGAAGATGTTTTCAAAGTGCTGAACTACTATAATGAGGAATTTAAACTTGATAAAATAAATCTTAATAAAATATGAAAGCAAAATGTGCTTGTGCTTGAAGAATATGATTTTGATCTGAATCAGATCAGATACTGACAATTTCAAAATGAGGGGAGTGGATTTATTGAACCTACATCAAGACTCCTGAAGACTGATTTAATTGAACCATAAGCAAAACAACAAAGAAAAAACAAAAAGGATGCATGTTTGCTTTTAGAAGATTCTTTTACAGAAAGAATTTATTTTTCAAAATTCAGTGTTTGATTTACTTATTATGAAATTATAATTTATTTGAAAAATTGCAATAATCAACAGTTTGTTCATTGCAATTTTCATTACTAAACTTCAGCAATTATCCAGATGTCCTGCTATAGTTCAAGAATGCTTTTTCCTTCTTAAATTTCCATTTTATTTTGTCAGGTTTCATATTTTCTGTAAATTTTTCACAAGTGCATATAATCTCATTTTCTTGGTCAAAATTTTTTGTCTGGAACAATCATTTTAGCATTATGTTTATAAGAAAAGCTGACAATTTGCATCATCCTTAATAATGTCACTAGTCTCAATCCACTTAGGAGGTAACTTCAGGAGATGACTGTATTCATACCTACATACAGACAAATTCTCCCCCAACTTCCACATTTCAAAATTGCACAATTTCAAATTTATACAATTTTCCAAAGAAAATATATTATAATAAAAAATATAAAATTTTATCATTTAAACTATAATTATGAAAATAGCTATTTTTAGTAAGATTATGATACAAAAAGTTATTAAACATAGTTAATAGTAATATTACCATCAATAATCAACTGTAAATGATAAAAGTTATTGCACATACTATTTCATAATTATTATAGCATACTGTTAAGAAAGAAATATATAGATAAATCATATAATGTTTTAATTCTACCATAATTATTATATAATAAATTTAAATAAATGAAATTTACATTTCTGAAGAATTTAAACATGTTGATGAATATCTAAATATTTTAATCATATTCTCATTATATAACCAATAATAATTTTTATGGATGTTTATTCTTTGAATATCAATTTTTAAAATAATCATAACACTTCTTACATATATTCTTCCATTGTATTTTCTTTTGTTTGATTTTTCAATTTAGAATTTTCTTTTTTATATTTCTTCAATTCCTTTTCTAAAGTATGAATCCTGTTTTCCATCCATTCCACCTTAAAATTATTAATAATTCCACTTCCACTGCTTTCATAAAACAATTTGACTTCATTTGATTCTTTGATTTTTGGTGTATAAATAACTATAGAACAGAAATTTTTTAAATTAATAATATTAAATAATAATATATATTTAAATAATATAACATTTTTAGGCCAATTTATAGGTCAGCCTTTATTCATTATATTGTTTATATTGCAATGAACTGAACAATTCCCAAATTATAAATCTTAAAAAATATCCCTAATTACAAATCTTAAAAATATATCTTGCAGTCAACCATGGGAAATGCATATCTACACTATGGTTGACTGCAAGATATATTTTTAAGATTTGTAATTACTGGTGTAGATATAAACCAGTTCATTTATTGCTATATAAACGATATAATGAATAAAGGTTAACCTACAAACTGGCCTAAAAATGTTATATTCTTTTAACAATATACATTGCTCAATTCTAAGTTAATTAACAATATGTGTATATATATATGTTTGTTTCTTTTAAACTTACTTGATGAATCTGCTGGTTGCTGTAAACGTCTTATTTCCATCTTTAGCTGTTGTATTTTCTCACTTAGATATTTATTTTCTTCTTTATTAGCTTCTGAACTGCAAAAAAATAAATACAATAATTTAAAATTAGTTTTTAGTATCACAAATAGCATCTGGGAATGGTTACCCGAAATCCCCAAAATAATCATTCACTCATATATAGGTAGCAGTTCAATTTGTGTTGTTAAGTAGCATTGTATTGCATTATCATAAATAAAACTTTCGAATATCATTTCAATCTGCAGTATTTCTATAAAAATATGATTTAAATACTTATTTGTTTATTGCATTCCAATTTCCAAAATAGTTAATAACAAAAGTTTGCATTAAATTTTGTTTTGAAATCATCAAAACTTTTTAGAGACCATTTGATATGTTGAATACAATACAATAGAATGGACAAATTTTAAGTTCAAGAATGAATAAAGCAGAATGCTATTCTGAAAAATTATAACTCCAATAATGATTGACTATTATATGCTATGCATATCTGCCAGTGCTATTTATTATTGGCAAACTATGCATTGAAAAAATGATTTCTAATAAATTCTGATTAGAATTCAAAGATAAGCATTTTCAATATTAAAAATTAATAAAAAATGTTTTTAATATTAAACTCCAAATATTAAGCATCATAAGGGTAATAAGAAAGTGTCTTACTTATTAGTGCCATTAGGCCTCAACTCCAAATATTTGTGATTTAATTAAAATTTAAAAAAAAGAAAACAAGGTTTTTTAAATTTTAATTAAATCACAAATATTTTCCAGCATTTATTTTAAGAACTGAGTATTTGATATTTTGAAATCGAAACATTTCAAAATAAGTTGACTGATTCAAAAGAAAATTGAGAAAATATTTCTTTATCTTGGAAGCATGACACTATGTCCAATTTTTTGAAATTGAAAATAGTGTCATATGCCTATAAGGTACAGATTTAATTACTATATTTATACTTACTCTTTTTGAATAATGCATAATTGATTCTTCATTTCTAGATTTAGCATTTTTTGTTTACACAATTCTTTTCTAGCTTCCATTACAGCATCTTCTTGATTGATAGCTGGAGGTGATTCTTCTGTTTGTGTGAACATGTTTTGTACTGTTAATTTGTTTTTATATTTCTCTGCAAACTCATTTATTTTATCTAATTCTACCTCTAAAGAATTAATCTTTAGCTAAAATAGAGAATTATTATATTATATTAATATACAATTATATGCTGTATGTATCAAATAACAAAACTCAATAATTAATATTTACCTTATAATCTGAAATGATTTTTTCCTGAATTTCTATGGTAGATGACAAATTTTTATTTTCTGTTTCAACATGTATAAGTTCTGCTTCAATTTCCTTTTTTTCACAGTTACAATCTTCCAACTAAAATCATAAAATTAATATGAAGGATGTTTTTAATATTTAATGATTATTATTATTTAAGCTGTAGATTCTCTAGCTAAGCTAATATATTTTTTTTGATATTTTTTAATTAATTTTCCAAAAGTTTATTGAAATTTCTCTAATATAAAACTCTCTTTTCCTTATTAGTATTTTCTTTTATAGGGATTTTATGTTTATCCATTCTTAGATGAGAGAATTAGACGTTTTATCATTCTTAAAGTTTGTCAAATATAATATTCTTATTTCAAAAAGCAAACTTATATCATCTCATCTTTTTTATATTATTTTTTATCATACAATTTAAATACTCTCTCTTTAGAGGATATATTTTTAATCCAACTCTGGGAAGGTGAAACTGCTTGTCAAAAGATTGAAAATCTTTCTATATTGAGAATATTGAATAAAGATGCTTCAGAATCTTTCCCCTGCATGGAAGAGAGGATTCAATCAGTATAAATTTGTGTATTGAAATAATTGCTTATTATGTTATCATAATGTTGTCAATTTTTATTATTGTTTAATTTTATTATATGTTATCCACTAAAATTTGTTGTATATTTTGTTATTCTTGTATTTACACTATACTTTACTTATTTAATTATTTTCCTTGTTTAGAATGATTTAAAATTAGAATATAAAAAGAAAATAATGAAGTACAATTCATTTAATGTTTATATTATTTCTTTAAAATGTTGAATAATGATGACAGATATACAGGTATTTCCCAACTTAATGCAAATAATTGGAATTGAAAGCTTTTACATAACTAATTTTGCATGTCAGGAAAATAATTTTTTAACAAAAATTCTGAACCAAATTAGATGGACAATCGTGATTGCACTTATACAACATTATGAATTATATTGTTCCTTTACTGAAAGAGAGACAATGCCAGATGGAAAAATACTGTATCAGTAATATGCTTAACACCAATTAATAATGTACAAGACATGAGTAAATTAAGCAATATGAACTTTTAAAATATTGTAAGCCAACAAGTTCAGAGTCATAATTTACAAATATAATAAATGTTTATGTTCTAGTTTATATTTAGCCAGATTTACAGATGTCAGATATATGTAAGTCAGAGAATACTTATATATTAAATAGCTAAAAATATTACTTTTATGTTTATCTTTTATAAATTTTTGCTTAGAATGCTCTTTTATAATTATAATTTGATTTTATTATTGTTTTCACAAAATATTTTAAAATATTAAATTTTCTTTATAATAATGCACATTATAAATTGCAGCATAAAATTTTATTACTTATTTAAAAGCAATGAATAGATAACATCATTTTATAATATTCCTTTATATTATGTACATTATTATTTTTATGTACTTTGTTTAGGTTTTGTATACAGGAAATCTGACTTACATAGATCAATACTTATGTAAGATTAATTTCAGTTAATAAGCTGGGCCCAAATCTGGCCTTTCCTGAAAATTAATGGATGTGTGGAAATCTAGATTCTTCAAGATGGTGAACAACTGCTTTACCACATAACTTATATGCTTATTCTTTAACATAACTATTTTTAATGTTAAATCTGTGACCCACTAGTACTATCTAGCATATGCTCCAACATACATAGATTTGATTTACCTAGGATTTTCTAGAATAATTCACTATATAAGTCAGGAATTACCTATAAATCATTTATGAAAAAATACATTATCTATATAAAATTTATGTATCACAGCATCATTACCATTCTTTTCAATAAAAGAAATTATTAGTATTCCCTAGTTTACAGATATTTGATCTTACATAAAATATTTCCATAATTTTTTCAATATATAATAAATATATACTATATTTTTAAATTAATTTTTCAACAGCTCTTTTAGGAGAAACACAATTTTTTTATTATATAAAAAAATTCCTCAGTCTACTTGGAGACCATCTTCAATATATCACCCTAGTACTAATACTTTAAAATTGTTGTTTTACAGAAAATTTAAATTTCAAAATGCAGCATTCTCAAGAATTCTTACAAGCATATTTAGCCTCACATATATACATTTCTATAATTTAATCAGCAAATTAAAACACATTACAAATTATATTATTCATCAAAATAAATTTCAAACCAACCTCAGATTTGTTGTATGATATTAAGTCATTATACATAGTATAAGATTTATTCAACATACCTTCATATTTTTCTATTTTGGTTAAAAGACAATTTCTCTTAAAATATACTTTTTATAATTCATTATATGATTACTATAGAAAATTTTTAACGCACCATTTTCAGGAAACAGGAAGATTTTCCTGCCTTTTGGAAATGATGTGGTAAAAATCTGCAGAATTCACTACTTTCATATAACCTTTTCATTATGCCAATGCACCATCTTGCTAACTTTCAAGACTGTATAACCAGGATGATGTCTTATCCACCATCAATCTAATGTTGACAGGTTCTTTATGAGTTTTTATGTATGCAAATAATCTTGGAGTACTTGAGGACATAAGCTCCATTAACTTGTCAATAAATGGACTGTGGACCTTTACTTAAAAAAGTAATTTTGATCCTGGTCTAGGAATCCTTATATCCTTCAGTGGAAATTGCTCCAGCCTGTCTTTTATTGTATAAATTTATATTGGATCATGTGCCTGAAGCTCAAACTAAGATCAACATTTTGAGAGAAGTTTACCATATAATAACTATAATTTGTATTTTATATAAAAAAGAAAATATTATAAACAGAGGAAATGTATTATCAGTGGCCCTCTAGCAGCTATCATGGAAGAATTGTTGATCCAATATAAAAAGGAACAAGATTTAGCTCAGTTTTTGCCAAATGTAAAATTATATGTAAAATATGTCAACAAACTTTATATAATATGAAAGAATGAACAATAGGTAGATCTTGTTCAAATTGATAATATCCTGGGACTTAAACTAAAATTAGAGCAAGTTACAACACAAAATTTTTACTATCTAGATGCAAAAATATAGATTCAAGATGGTGAACATCTTAACAACATCTATAGGAAGTTTACATACTCATCTATCATTATATCTGCAAGGTCTGAGGATCCAATGAGTTATAAAATTGCAGCCTTTTTATGTTGTAATAATTTTAATAATGCAGCCTTTTTACTCTCTTTAAAAGTTTCCATACACATTATACTATGCAAGAAGATAAATATAGAGTTCATTAAGATCCTAAAACAAAAATAGTCATTGCTTTACATATAACATTATGTACAGTATTTATAAAGATATCCTAAAACATATAACAAGCAGATCACTTATAGATAACCCAGGAATTAATAGCAACTCACAAATACAAGATGAACTAAGGTTATTTATATCATTGACCCAGATATAGATGGATCAATCAAGAAACATGTTAAATAAACAGTAAAGAAATTATCATATATAAGAGCACTAACTTTTTCTCTCTCTTAATAAATGATAAGAATAACAAAGATATAAGGAAGTCGGGAGTTTATATATTCCTATATACAATCATACTATTGAAGCCTATGAGAAATATGTGAGTAGAACAGCAAAGAACATGAAGATTAATTAATGAAGCATAAAGAAGATATAAGATTAGAAAAGAATCAGACAGTCCTCACAAACAGAGCATATGAATATGATGTCCAGGTACATTAGAATAAAGTTTCTATTATTAAATGTCTGATGTATTTTTATTTACACGTTTAATAATAGAAGAAGTATTGCAGAGGCCCTAGAAATAGCAAAGAGAAATTTAGAATACAACATTGTTAATGATAATTTTATCAGAACATCCTCTACCTTCCTGAAAATAATGCATCAAAAATTCTATACAGTAATCAAATAATGAATTGTAAAAAGTATTTTTTGAGAGAAATTGTCTTTTAACCAAAAGAGGAAAATATGACATTGAATAAACTTTATACTCCATGTAATGGCTTCACATTGTTTATTTGAAATTTATTGTGATATATTATAATTTGTAATGTGTTTCAATTCATTTATTAATAAGTTATAATAATGAATATATGTGAAGCTAAATATGTTTGTAAGAATTTTTCGTAATGCTGAATTTTGAAATTTAAATTATTTGTAGAACAAGAACTCAAAAGTGTTAGTCTTTGTACAATGTATTGAAAACAATCTTCAAGTAAAGTGGAAATGTTTTACTTAATAAAAAATTGTATTTCTATTAGAAGAGTTTGTTGAAAAGTTTATTTTACAAACATGTTGGTTTACAATAATTAAAAATTTAAATTACTTGATTTAGTTATGTTTTATATATTGTTTATTGATTTTAAATATCCTGTTTTTCTATTGATATCAATCCATACAACTTTGTTCCCCTTTCAGTTAGGAAACAAAATGGTATCATAACAACTATACTTCACTTAACAACTTTAAATTTTGTTAAAATATTATTTTTTCAACTAATATTAAAATTCAGATTACATAAAAATTTTTCATTCTCCCATTATTTCTTATGCAAATTTGGGAATATTTCATCATTTAGTTCATATTATAACTCTTATGTTGATATATCACCTATATTAATGAAAACAATTTCTATTAAATCACTCTGACATAGCACATAGATGTTATTAATTTATTGCTAGAATATAGTTTTCTTTTTAGCTTATATATTTATCAACTTTCAGATTTTTTCACAATAATATTTCTGCTATTTATTATATTTGGGATTAGTTTTATCCCACTGCAGATTCAACATTATGAGTAATGTTGAATCTGCAGTGGGATGAATAATTGACTGGCCTGTTATATAAAAAATTGAAATAAGGTGATGGACCCAGTCCTTGATCAGTCTCCAGTAATTGGCCAATATGTCATTTATTAGTTTTATTAAGCCAGTAAAAGATATAAGAATTGTCCTGATTGAATAAATTTTTGAAGTCACATGTCTTCTGACTAATGGCATGTATGAAAATAAAATTTTTGTACGCATGTATTTATAGCAAACAAGGAAATTTGAAGCATTGTGAAATTTGACCAGAAATAATAAGAACATCATTCATAAGCTTGGTTTGAAATCCAGAATTCTCTAGTTGCATGTTTAATATTTTTATAAGAATTATACGTTTAACTTCAACCTAAGAATGTGTTCTAGCTTGAAGTTTTTGTATAAATTATCAAAATGCTTATTTGCACCATATTAGGGTATTTGTTATCTACTGGATCTCTAAAAATAAAAAAGTACCCAATGGATAACCATAATAGTCAACTATTGGTTTTTATTGAAACTAGTGGTTGACCAGTATTAATTTTCAGTTACCATCATTGTATCTGAATTACAATGACAGTAACTAAAAATTACCACATAGCCTAGGCCTAGTTACAAGATAGATACTGAACTTCTAATGCGGTTATCATCATCAAATTAAATGGTAGTTTAGACTTTCATGTAGATTTATTTGAATGGGGCTAAGAAAAAAAGTCAGTTTTGGAATTACACAGAGGCAGCACTGAAAATTGTTATAAGAGATATTAAGGAGTTAGGTGTGCCCATCAGACATGCAGTTAGGGATAACAGAGTTCCTCACCCTACCTTGATAAATTGAAGACAGAAGTTCAAGGGGAACAAGAGAAAGAAAGATGATGACAGCAATTCAAAGTTGAGAAGAGAATGTCAATGAATCAGAGATTGTTTCTTATCATGATGAAAAAGATGATGATGAAGCTTTGTGCTTCTCTGATTTGGATCCCGAACAAATAAGCACTGAAACAGAAAAGTCAAAATAGCAACTGACTACAAGCAATAATGCTATTTCGTTAACTAGAAATTCACATATTTTAATTTTTTCAAGCATGTGATAAATTTTGTTCAAGTCTCTTGTGCTATTGGTTTTCTTATGCAATACAATATGCGACATTTTTATTTTATATTTCTTTCATTCAAGACTTTAAATAAAATAAAAAAAATAAGCTACTAGTTTCTGATTGGTTATTTGTGGTGCTTGATCTATTAGTTATTTTAACTGGATAATCAGAATTAGCTTAAATATATATTTGTTGGATAGGGAACATTTCAATGTGTAATCCTAAATTTTTATTTGAATATTTTGGTATAAAATCTATCAATTAAAAATTCACAAAATCAAAATTTCCTTTAATTGGTTAAGATCGGTGCATTATCCTATATTAAAATAAAAATAGAACATAGATATATAATTTTTTTTTAAATTATCAGATAATTGATGTATTATTAAACATGTGATCAGGTAACTGATGTGTGTGATAAATTATCAGAAAATTGATTGTTTTTATGAAGGTCTATATCTGATATTATTTAAATATCAGATATAGACCTAATCAGATATTATTAGATCTTATCAGATCTAATAATTGCATATTTCATATGCAACTATTTTTCTTCCCTAACTGCAATATATGCAATATTTCTCTTCCCTATACAATATGCAATATGCAATTATTTTTCTTCCCTAACTGTTCTTTTTAAGTCACAATGGGTAATATATTTATAAGTAAATATAGTAAATTACTGTGCCAAGATTTATGAAATTTATTTTGCATTTGAATACTGCTTAAAATAATAGAATCAAATTATGCATTATAAGTTTCTAAATCTCTTTTTCTGAAATTTCAATTCTAAATGAATTCAAATCATAATTTATAAATATCCATATTTAAACATCATTTAAGGAATTTATAATTTAACTGAATTTGCTGGAATTTGTTACTAATAAATTCAAATACCTATTTCAGATTTTAAGGATCACAAATATTTGGCAATGGCAGATATTTTTCCTAGTATTATATAAAACATTTGATTATATATATAAATTAAAATTACCTTGATGGAAATATCAGAAAATGTTTTCATATCTAATATGGAACATTGAATGTCCAAACTTTTCTTTTCAAGAGAAGAGAGAGATTTAATATCTTCTAAATCTCTCTTAGCAGCCTGAAACTTTATATTTAAAGATTTTATTTCTTCTTCTTTTCCACATAACAATAACTTTTGTCTTTCAATTTCTTCATCTTTATATTTTATATTATTTAACAAAGAAGAAACTTCTTCTTTCAAGGAATTTATCCCAGAACATCTAGATTCTTCATCTAACAGCATTTGTTCAATTTGTGTCAACTGATTTGTTACATATTCTTTTATTTTATTATATGTATCATTCATTTCATAGATTTCCTGGAGTAAATTATATCTGTTGGTTTCCTGTTTATATTTTTCTTCTTCTATTTCCATATGTAATTCAAATATGTTTTGAAAGTTCTTTTCATATTTAGCATTTATATCACTATCTGATCTGAGCATTTCATTATACTTATTCTGATAATCATTTATGATCAGTTTATATTCTTCTTCTCGATTTTTTAATAATAAAATTTTTCCTTTTAGATTTTCTATTTCTGTTTTATATAAACAAATATTATTTTGTACTGAAGACAAAATCTCTCTATTTTCTTCAAAATTAGTTTTGGAAATATCAGTTTTAAATGTATTTCTGATGCATTCTGTAATATTTTGTATATGATACCAATAATATTGATCTAATTCTATTTCTTTAATGACTAGAAATTCCATTAACCACTGTTCAATAATACCTTGATATTCCAATTCTGAATTTTGTGTTTTATAACATTTCTCTGAAGATTTTTGTTGCATTGAAAGTTCAGTTCTTAAAGAGTTTGAATATTTTTCAAGTTCTTGATATTTTTGTTTTAAATCAGAAATAATATTTTCCAGTTCCAAATTTTTCGATAACATTGTTGTAATTTCATTAGATAAGTTCTTTAAAGGTTCATAAAATGTTGAAACTTCTAATTTCATTTCTTTCTTTTCAATATCACAGTTTTGTATTGAATGTAATAAAATATTAATCTGTTTCTTATATTTTTCATTATTTTCTTCTAGTTCATCACTTTTATCTTTATTAATTGATAACTGCAATAATTCATTTTGAAGTAAATCAATGTCTCTATTTTTCTCCTTTAACTGTTCATAAAAATTTTCTGTTCTAAAAAATAATAATAATAAATAAGTTATGATTTAATATTTTATATTTAAATATTTAAACTGCTAATGAAATGTTTTGTTAAAAACTTAAGGAAAAATTAACATATACACATTTATAATTAACACATCTTTGTTGAAAAAATAACAATAGACAATACACAAAAAATCTGTTGAAAATTCATTACTAAATTAAGAAAATTAAGAATTTAATTTTCTTAATTCTTGATGCTATTTTAACATAAAAAAATTAAATTCTTAATTTTCTTTTTGTTAAAATAGCATTTTAATATATTATTAATACATACTATTTTAGATTTCTATTAATACTATATCTCCATCAATACACAATATTAAGAAATCAAGAGAATCTATTCAAAATTGGATTTTAAATTCTAATAAAGACATCAGCAAAACTGCTGATGTCTTTATTAGAATTGGTGATTAAAGAAAATCCAAATGAATTACTAATAAACAACTGTAGATGTTTTAATTGACCAAAATAAATTCTGCAACTGTTTGAAGATTTTGAAAATATAAAGAAATGAATGCTTTTATGCTATTTTAAATTTGAATGATTCTAGTTAACAAAAATGTTAATCTATTCATACAGTATTTTTTTAATTGTCAAATAAATAATAAATTATAAATGGTAATTATGGATATATTTGAATTCTAATGTGTCTTTTATTACAAAATAATTTTATTTTCCATAAATTCTAAGATATAATTGCTATGTAATATTTCTTAATAAAAATTTACACTTAAATCATACTTTTCATTCATTTCATTCATATTATTGATCAATATAGTAATGACTAGATGAAGAAAGTTATTAAATAGTATCAATTCTAGTATCAGAAAAAAAGCACTTTAAGAACAAAATCCTGACTTATAAGGCCTACAAGTTTTGTAATTTCAATTAATTTTGCAATTTTCAGAAATCTAACCCCAACATTAAATGAGGATCTAATGTATATAAATTTCCAAAAATGAAATCAAAAACAAGTTAGATGTACTTCTAGAACAGCATTTCTCAAAGAAAACTTTCATGTGGATCTCAATGTGGACAAGAAAGTTGCTGGTGGCTGCATTGATCTAAAATTTAATGTGATAAATAAAGTCATCAAATGGCAATATAGTAAAGTATTTGTTAGCAGTCTTAAGACTTGGTTCAATTGTGGATCTCACATCTCCAAATTTTCCAAGACGATCCAAATCTAGCTGTTAAAACTCATTCTTCAATCTCTCAGGATGACCAATCCATGATGAACTCTGAAGTGAGCATCATCATCTGTATATATCTTGTATGGTTCAGTGATATGATTGAACTTAAACTAATTTTAATATGATAAATAATGATTGAGCATATTAAAAAAATATAAAAATCAAAAAATATTATATCAATCAATTTTAATTATTTGATTTAATTATATCAATCTGATTTAATTTTAAAAGAATGATTTTTTCAATTTTTACTTGAAAAAATCATTCTTTTAAAATTAAATCAGATTTACCAATTTATATTAAAAAAGGTATGATCACTTAGTATAAAAGTACTAAAAGTATTAAAAATACTATATTAAAATTATTCTAATTTTTAATATAAATTACAAATACTTAGATAAATTTTAAAAACATACACAAAATATTACCAGTTTGTTCTTCAACTGGTTCACTTCATTTGTTAATCTTGCTTTCCTTCAAAAGAAATCCTTATTAGCACTTTGATGATAATAATGATTTCTTTTATTAGAAACAGAATAATTCTATAAACATATTAAATAGCAATTTAATAAAGTTATTTCCTTAAAATATGTATCCCATTTGCATCAAAAATATTTTCTTGTTACTACATTCAAATTGCAAGATGGTCATATGCAGTTATCATGACCACATTTGAGAAATGCTGTATCTAGAATGCAAATAAATTTTTATATTATTAGAATACTTTTTGTAGATAAGAGAGAATTAAAAGTTAAAAGATAATATATTAATTTTGATTTTATTTTCCTTCTGTAAAATATGCAATATTTATTTCTTTAACAACAGAACTAGATTATTTATTCTTAAGATCAACTGGAAATCTATTTTTCTCTCTCCCTAACAGAGATTAAAATGATATGATGTCCACTACTCTCTTCAGTTTTGTTAAAAGTACACCACAAATTATTAATTCTGAAAACGTATAAACTAAAAAATAAACCAATATTTTTTATCACAAATAATGATTTATCAAACAATACAGTGGAACCTTGGTATACGACCGCTTCGGAATACGTCCAACTCGGTATACGTCCTGTCTGGACGTATGCTG